>JAQZBX010021487.1:0-32231 GCA_029593785.1 Cabassous unicinctus
CCCCTCCTCTCCCTGCCCCAAAAATGTCCAGTGGCCACTGGCTCCACCTCACTGTTACAATTTCTTCCATTGCTTGAATCACAATATGTCTACAACAGAACACCACCAAGTCCACTCTAGTCCACAGCTCCTCCCCCAATCCTGAGGGGACTTGGAAGGTGATGTCCACTCCACCTCCAAGTGAGAGAGGGCTTATATTGATGGGGACTCTTGGTCAAAGGTGGGATGGCATTTGCAGATGGAGGGAGGGAAAGATGAACAAAATGATAGTGTCAAGAGAAATAGGTTGAGAAAAGTTCTGATGGATAATTTTGAGATCAGTGAATTTAGGACTTAAAGAGAGTTAGAAAAGTTTGGGCAATGAGTCAAGAATTCAATTTGAGAGCACTAGGATTACAAATTGCAGTGCCAGGGGTCTATTTGAGGTTATATAACATGATTTTGTGTTAGTAGTGCATAAGAAAATATAATCTTGACTTCACCAAGAAAATGTAAACTTATGTTTACTAAAATAATTTGAAGAGATAGTATTTTCACCCTACTGAAACATTAAATATTAAATCTGTCCTAGACATTGCAGATAAGAATAAGAGCTGTGGTGTTGGACTAAGTTTGAATCTAAACTGCTATTATTTAGCTAAGTTACCTTTGACAAATTACTTAACAATTCTAAGATTTCATTTCTTTACTTAGAATAAAAATAGTAGCAACCTAAAAGGGTATTTTTTTAACGATTAACTGGAACAATTAGGTAAAGTTGTTGGCATAGGACCTGGTACGTAAAGGCTCAATGCAATTTGCTTTTCAATATCATTTACCCAATAATAAGTACATACTCCCTTTCCTAAAAGACCTAAAAATTCAAATACAGTAGAAAAGGCTAACACATTGAACAATCTGAAATCAGGTTCCCCTTAAGTGAGTTTTACGCTAATATAAGAGAGAAATCAATTTAGCCTGGAGTTTAGTTTGTATTTAATAAACTTTAATGGAACTATAACAAATATCCAGAAAAATGCCAATACAGTTCAATGAATTTTCCGAAGTTATGACACCTGTGTAGCCAGCACCCAGATCAAGAACATCAGCACCCCAGAAATTCCCCTTGCAGTCACCATTCTCCATAAGGTACCACTATTCCAACATCCAGTATCAGAGATTAGTTTCCTTGCTTTTGAACTTTATATCCATGGAATTTACATAATTTTTGATTGTGAGATTCATGTGTGTAATTGTAGTTTCTCATTGCAGTTTAGTATCAATTGCATATATACTACAATTTAGTTACCTGCTCTATCCAGCATTAGGAATTGTTTCCAATTTGGGAATTACAAATAATGCTGTTATGAACGGTTCTCACACAAGCCTTTTGATGGACATGTGTGTACATATGTGTTGGGTATATACCAGTTAAATTGCAGGATCTTAGTGTACATTTTTGTTCAATTTTAGTAACTACCTCCAGACAGTGTTCTAAAGTGGCTGTATGAGAATTCCAGTTGCTCTATATTTTTGTCAACACTTGATATCATCAGAACTCTATATTTTAGTCATTCTAGTGGGTGGGCACTGGTATTTCTTTGCGGTTTTAATTTGCATTTCTCTGATGACTAATAGAATTGGGTGCCTTTTCATGGTTATTCCCACGGGATATATCCTCTTTTGTGAAGTATATATTGGGTCTTTTGCCCACTGTTCCATTATATTTTCTGCTATTTCTTATTGGTTTGTTGGATTATTTTTATATTCTGGATATGAGTACCTCTGAGTTTGTATTTTGAAGAATATCACTCTTCATTAGTCTTTTACTATCATTCAATCTCAATCATAGCCACTGAGAAGTAGTAACAGGAAAAGAATTTTCACTTCTTCCTGTTGAGTAGATAGAAGGGAGATTCCAGGAAGAATAAAATGGACAAATACAGAGAAAAGAGCAAAACTGATGGCTTGTGTGTGTAGGGAAGATTTTTTTAATTATGTAAAAGAGTAACTTTGGATGGAGAGGAAACTTTCCACTTTATTCTGCTGGTTTAATAAGAGAAGAGCAATTGGTGAATCCCTGCCCCATTTCCTCTAAAAACTTTCTAAATCTCTTTAAGAATTTCCGTTGAGTTTATTCGTTCAGTAGACATTTACATAGCAGTTACTGTGTGTCAGATAACCTTTGGTGTGAAGTATAAAAACATGAATGAATCAGGACAAAGAAGAGTTCATATTACAGGTGGTTAAAAAACATGAAAACAAAAAGAATACATACCTGATTATGCATGCACACACAACCATAAATTTTCTTCTGCCTGAGAGTTAAGTTTCATAATTGTTAGCTTTTTCAGATGGTTTAAGTATCAATTTGATATTCAATAAAGAATTCTACTTCTGGAAGTTAGCACCTAGTCAAAAACAATAGCAACCAGTAATGAAATTAGATTTTCAGAAGAAAAGTTTTGTAGAACCAACTTGTGGTATTTAATCATAAAGTGTAGACAATGGAACTATCTATCTAAACAGATGACTATCGTAAATTATTTTTGAGACAAATATTTCTTTTAATGGGATACTTGTTAATAAGAAGAAATAATACTCTAAATCAAACTGGTGCCAAAATATAAATAGCAACATACTTGAAAATATTGTAGCAAGCAGCCAGATTTCTGGTGAAAAGGACTTTCGTGCAATCATTAAAATTGTCAGAAAATGACTTGCCCCCAGTAAAACCTTGTTTACTTCTGACCTGTATTTTTTTTTTTCAGGATATCAATGTATGTATTCAGGAAAGTTCACTTCTATGATAGTAGTTTTTACCCATCATAAGCAAACCCTAATACAATAATATAGGTAAAATCAGAAAGTATTTTGCATATTTAATGATTAATCATTCATTTTGGGATGACATTAAATGTGGTGTGAGAATTATAATGTGTAAATTAAGTGTGCAAATGCTAATGTGTAAACTGAGAATATGTTCTTTTTAGGAGTCTGAAAAAATATAAGGAAATTTACACTACCACCATAATAAAATTGATTCCCTGTCTGTCAACCAGAGAGAGTTCACATCCTTCCATCAGAGCGAAACTTCTTCACTATTTATTCGTGGTCCTTAGGAGAATTTTTACAACTAGGAATAGGGACGAGAATCTCAAGCACGGTTCCTCCTTCACTCTCTTTTTTTTTTTAAAGATTTATTTTATTTACTTATCTGCCCCCACCCTGGTTGTTTTGTGCTCGCTGTCTGCTCTCTGTGTCCATTCACTGTGTGCTCTCTGTATCCATCGGCTGTGCGCTCCCTGTGTCTGCTTGTCTTCTCTCCTCTTCTTCTCTTTAGGAGGCACCGGAATCGATCCCAGGACCTCCGATGTGGGAGAGAGGCACTCAATCTCTTGAGCTACCTCAGCTCCCTGGTTTTCTGTGTCTCTCATTGTCCTCCTCTTTGTCTCTTTTTTGTTGTGTCAGCTCTCCGTGCATGCCAGTTCACTACGCGGGCCAGCTCGCCTTCACCAGGAGGCCCCAGGACCTCCCATATGGTAGACGGGAGCCCAATCACTTGAGCCACATCCGCTTCCCTCCTCCTTCACTCTTGACCATTTCTTTGGTGTCAGGGAACAGACTCATGAGTGGTAGGTAGCTCCTATGGAATCCTGTTTCCATGTCAGCATTTCTCTACCACAATTGGCAAGCTCTCAATATCTCAGATTAAACCAGAAGGAGGCCTCTGTTATCCTTGCAGATCCACAGGGAACCCCACAGAGGCAGAACAACAGAAATCTTATAAGCAGATTTCCTTTCCATGTTATTTTTTGTAAGACTGAAGATCATTCAATCTATCCCATTCAGATAAAATAGGTAGCATATTTAAAAGGTCTTGGGAAGCAGATGTGGCGCAATTGATAGGGCTCCCGTTTACCATATGGGAGGCCCCGGGTTCGATTCCTGGGGCCTGCTGGTGAAGGCAAGCCAGCCCGCGCGGCATGGTGAGCTGATGCAGCAGGATGACCCAACAAAGGGAAACAAGCAGACACAGAAAAACAAACAGCAAATGGACACAGCGAGCACAAGCAGCAGGGGGGGATAAATAAATAAATAAATAAAATCTTTAAAAGCTCTTTGTAGATACACTCCACTTTGTAAAAATATACCTTTTAAGTAAAAATGCTAAAGGATTCAAATATCTCTCCATGGAATAATAAATGTAGAACAGTATAGCTCTTCTTACATTTCTGGAGTCAGAAATATTAGACAATTTCTTATAATGTAAGAAAGACAGTATAAAATGTATCTGTAAGCTTGTGGATCTCTTAAATCTACAGATTTGTTTTCTACATAGCATTCATTCATTTGTTTATTCAGTAAACATCAGTGTGGCCTCTGCCCCTATTTACGTTTAGAATTCTCATTTATGAGTCTTCATTTCAGCAACTTTTCTGGGTGGACATATTTTGGTAGAAAGTCTAGCTATTTTTGCTCATACATGAGCTTATATGTGAAATCATCCTAATATCCCTTTTCCTATTGTGTTAATAATAAGGTCTTCCATTTATTTAGATCTGATAAGGTAGATCATTTAAGATTATGATCTATATCAAAGAGAGATCTTAAGAGGTACTTTTTGTATCTTATTAAATTAAAGGTGGTCTCCAAATTTTTCTGTCTTGTCACTACCAAAGTATAAGGATTTTTTTATAGTTACTTTTTAAGTCAGAGCATGGAGAAAACTATGTAATCAGTAAAACTCACTTTTCTATAGGTTGGGAAGTATTTCCTTATATATATTTTAATGCTAGGAAAATCCTAAAAATGTTTTTAAAGTGAAATTAATTTGAAAGGTTTTAGCTTGTGGTTATAATAAAAAGTAGATTCATTATTTGAAAAACTATTTTTATAATTTAAAGATCTGGTAACAATTTCAGGATTTCACTCAAACAGCTGGTGTAATAGTAAAAGAGGCAATATGAAACTGTGAGACTTAGAGATAGTTTTAAAGAACTAAACAATAGAAAATCCCTTTCTACCAAAATATGCCCCATACTCAAGTGTACAAAATTTGCATTCTTCTCGTTTGAGTTAACGATAATAATATAGCATATTTCCATATAGCCATAAATATTATATATTTAAGAGTTAAAATGTTGTGATTCTTGGAATATTTTTAAATGTTTTCTCTCTACTTTTTTTGGTACCATATTTTTAAAATTGGGAAAGGCTTCCAGTTTCCTTTTTTAAAATACTTCTACACAAAGCATAAATTATTTCAACAAGTTTCTCAAGGGAAGAAACTCACAGCATCTATGTCTTTTTGAAGCTTTCTAAGGTTGGAGAACACACCACAGCACAGCAGAGCCCACTTCATGTTCAGGAAGGTTTTATGATTGTTATTCTTATTTTGTGAGCTGAAACTCGTATATATGCAGCTTTTATCTCCAGTTCTCATTCTGCTCCCTGAAGTAAGATTACGACCTCCACAGGGCAAATGTTTGAATACAGGCAATTTTCTCTCTCTTCTGTTTTTCTGGTTAAATGTATCTATTTCCTGGTTAAATGTAAAGAGTTGTTCAACTCTTTAACCATTCCAATCACCTTTGTTATGTCCCTCTCAAAATTTAATATTTAGAATTTCATTCATTAGCAAAACTGCTCTAATTGTAAAGAGAATTGCTGTAAAGAATATAACTGAAGGATATAACTGAATAACTCTTGTTATGAATGCTGTACTCAATAGCATTGTTTCAATTTTTAGTAGTTACCCAGTTTTCTTATACTTATCTTACATCAGTTAAAACCTATAGGTATAGTATATGATATGATTATTAAGTCATATTTTATTTATCTTTAGCAATAGATAATTTTTAACTGTAGGAGATAATTTTTAAGTGTAGAACTTTCAATTTTTCCCTGATAGCCTGGACTTTTATTTATTTAATTCTCATAGCCAACTTTTCAATAAGCCCCCCTAACTTTATGTAACAAGTAAATTGGGATGCATGCTGTCTTGTGTATTCTAAAGTAATTAAAAATGTCCTGTTCAACAGTCCTGGGTCCAGAGCTCTAGCTCTAGAACGTACATCTAGAGACAACCCTCCAGATTGCCACTGATTTCCATTAGTAAACCAAATATCATTTATTATAGCTTCCAATTTAGTTTTCTCAAGTAACACATGTAAATAGTAAAAAACAAAAAACAAACAAACAAAAAAACAATCAAATGGTTTTGATAAAGAGAAAGAGTGATCCCCTGTTGTAATCTTTCCTACCCCAGAAGAAATAGTTAATCCTTTTTATCTATGTCTGTTTTATTTACCTCCATACTTCAAAATAATAAGTTTGTTCTGCTATTTCTTGAGGTAGCATGATGTGTTAAAAAATTACCTATTTTACTTATAGGCTTTTAAAGAGGATGAGAATTTAGCTTTCTTGCATAAACCTCTAATTGTACAACTTGATCTTCCAAATAAATTTTGATTAAATCAACACTCCATGTGTTTTATGCCAGTGTGGAGGCAAGTAGAATTCTTTGAAATAATGCTCCTTTTTGTACAATTCTTTTCTTTTCCTATATGTAACATTTGTCTCATTTAAAAATTTGCTTAATTTTTTTATATTCCCATCATTATTTTTCCTCAAGTGCTTGAGTAAATATGCAAATCTCTAAGAATGACTTTCTTAGATACTAAGATACTTCTTCTTCCCTTGATCCCTTCTCCAGAAGCCCTGTCTTCCTCTGATGTGACATGAATCATCTTAACCCTGCTGCACCATTCTCTCAACGTGTGAAGTCTTTTCACTCTTCAATATCAATTACTTTTTCTTGCATCACTTCTGTTTCTTTCGCTCTCTTGTTTACTCTCTCACATTAAAACCCTTTTTTCCTGTATCTTCCTTAAAAAACAAACAAACAAAAAAAAACACAGGAGGTACATATTTTCATCCATTCAGATTTGAAAATGTCTTCATTCAACCCTCACAGTTGATTAATAATTTTGCCTTGTTATATATAAAATCAATATTGCCTAATACATATGTGTGTGTGTGTGTGTGTGTGTGGGTGTGTGTGTGTAAAATCATTAGCTACCTTTGGGAAAAAAAAAGATTCTAGCTTTGAAAATAATTCCCCTCCGAATTTTTTAAGGTGTTACCTGGTTATTCCCGGGCATTCTGGGCTTAGTATTGAGTGGTCTAGTGTGATTTTGAGTCTTCATCTGTCCTATGTGACCTTGTTTCCTTGCTCTTGCCCCTGAAGCTTTTGGTATCATGTCATTATTCCTGTAGTTCTGATACTTCATGACGAAGTGATCTAGTGATGTGTGTGTTTGTGTGTGTTTAAAATTCAGTTTACTAGACAATTTTGTTAAGGAGACCTGTGCTGAGAAAATCTGTTGTATTATTTCTCTGATAATTTCTATCTTGGTATTTTATTTGTTTTTCTTGGGTTGGTCCTATAACTCTATCTTTTTAAAAAATTCTCTTATTATCTCTGTCTTTCTGCTTTACTTGATGGGAAACTTTATCAATAGCCAAAACATCTATTGAATTATTTAATTTAGTTATATTTTTCATCATCAAAAGCTTTTTCTTGCTTTCTGATGTTTTGTGTCTTAATATTCTATTCTTGTTTTACCTAAAACATCTCTCTACTCACTCCATTTATTAGTTACAGTTTGGGTTTTTTTAGGGGTGATTCTCTATTGTCTTTTTATTCTTCAAATCTTTTCTTTGGGTTTTTTGGCTTTCCTGCTGAAGGTTTTCATGATTCTTTGCAGCTCATTCTTATTTAAGAATAAGGCACTAAGTAATTTAGTTGGAGAGCTGCATTTGGATAGAGATTGGTGACTCATGGTTTCCCTGTAAATCAATATTTTTCAGGTCTTTTCTCTTAGATACTTAATTTCTCCATTTTCACCCTCTAATGTGTTGATTTCCCTTAATCTTCCTCTAGCTTCCCTAATTCTGGTGCCCCTGAAGTTTAATTTCTCCAGAGAATAAACATTTAATCTGATCAAAGAGGGTTGGAAGAGTCACAAAATAACTTGTTGCTTCCAGGTGCAGAGGTTCTTGAAATCTATTCATTAAGTTTGAAAAAAAAATTGAGGAGAGGGAAGAGATGAATACATATGGTCAGTCCACCATTTTTAACTGAAACTGGTTATTTTTCAGCCAGATGTTTATTCACCCTCTTGTTCTATTTTGAAAATAATTTGAAGAGTATCTGATGTATTTTTCTGAGAGAACAAGATGGAGTTTTACTGGAATGCCATTGAACTAATTTCCCTACTTATCTTACCTGTGAGTGGTTCTAAGTGTATGAGTCTTGAACAATGCACATATTCTATTCTTGTATTTAATAAAGAAATCATGTCATAGGTTATATTTTCACTATATTTTATATTTCCTCAGGATTTGGGAAAAGAGGAAAAAGAAGAGGGAAGGGGGTTTAATATGTATTTTAGAGTATTGTGTCAAGCACAATTCATTTATTATCTCCTTTAATCTTGCAATCACCCCGAGGTGTAGGTATTATTATTGCCATCTTATGATGAGAAAACCGGCAAATGGTAAAGTTAAACCTCTAACCCAAGGTTGCCCAAATAGTGACAGGGGAGATTCAAATGTAGTTCTCTAACTCCAAATCCCATGCCCTGTTTGTTATTCCATCCACTACTCAGTATTAAAATTATGAAACTACAACGTAAACTTTAACCTAATAATTTATTTTTATATATTAAGATAATAATTTGAGTATTAGTTTAAATTCACTGAAACATCACATTAATATATAGTTATAGATAATAAATATATAATTAATAATGAAACATTCTTGCCTCACAATTTTTATTTCATATGATAAATGGTCATAAATATGTGCCATGGGTGGTTTCCTTTTCATCTCAACTCTGGCTTTTTGCTTTTCAAACTATTCACAAAGATCATTTTTAAATTCCTCATCTGAGCATTCTCTGCATATTCTTTTTTAGACCTTTATAACCCTACTTGAAAGCAAACGTCTTGGCTTTATTTCTGTTAACTCCCACAGCTAACACTTAAAGCATTTGTAGAAACTTGAAATGGTAAGTCCTACTATTTTGCTGGCACCTGATTATAAGGATTTTATAAACATTAGCATAGTAAGTAATGCCTTACAAGTCAATTTTTTTAAAAAAAGATATGCTTTAGTTATTTTTCTGGTATCTTTTCCCTTTTATGGCCGACCCACATTTTCTGCTTTGCCAGGAAGGTAGATGCTTATGACTCTGGATGTGCATTCCCTGAGGATAAGACAGGAACGGGGTTTTCATAATGGAATTTGCTGCATATTATTGTAACGGCAATGCCCCAGGTTGTTGTGATTTGTGTAAAAATATCAACAAAAAGAAATCCACAATATTGGCCCCTAAAGAATGTTTAAAATTAGACAACCTTCACATTATTCTTATATTGACCATAACACGTTTTTCCTGTCTCCACATGGTTGTAAAGATTCATGTTACTCGATGAGTCAATAAAAACTCCAAACAGGAACTCTTTAGATGAGTTCCACTTGCTAAACAGATTTTATAGGGGAGTCCGAAATGTTCAGTATCCCTTTGTAGTACAAACAAGCTATCCTGTTAGACAGAAAGTTAAAAACTAATTAGAAAACTCATGGCAGTTTTCTTTCTTGAGTATTTTTGGGCATAAATAGTGCTTTCATTTAGAATTAGAATTACAATTACTGTTGCTTTTCTTCTAGCAAAATAACTCGAAGTTCAATAACTAATGTTTACAGATGTGAAATGGTTCCTTATCAAATCTTAGTATAGAAGGAAACTAATCCAATAATTGAGTCCTTTAGTTGCCAATACTGGAGTGATTTTTTCATTTTGATTTTCAAGTATCTATTTAATATGTGGAAAATATTACTATAAGTGAAAATTTCCATACAAGGTACTTGCAACCTTGCTTCACTTTCTAATATTTGAAAATGAAAATAATCACAAAACTTTCCCAAAGTCATCCTTTAGAAAATATTAACAATTATATTGAAGTAAATTATCTTTAAATTTCACTCCCAATTAAATTAGGCAAATGAATGACACGTGAGATCACTTATATTGCTTTAACTTAAAACTGTAACTCCATTGTGTGTAAAATTTTAGAACATGAAATTAAAAGAAAATGTTATAATTATTATAATAATGAGTGTAATGAAAGTTTGCTGTAAGCATCTATTTCTTTGTGCATTAAATTGGGACTCAAATTTTTTTCAAATTAATCTAACTTAAACATTTTAAAAATATTTATATATTGTAAGTAATGCAATAGAATGGAGTATTTCAGTGTTAAATATTTTTTTAAATTGAATGCTGTTTTGGTTTATTAAAGCTGCATAGTTAAAGGACATCTGTAACAGGCTCAAAAGGAAATCTTCAAACTCCATTAAATTTTTAAATTGTAAGTATACTCTTTCAGGAAACACTAAGAATGGGGTCCCCGTTGATGGATTTAGTATCTTACTCCTTGGTGCACATATGCATTAAATTAAAAGAATAGTAGCGGTACTGTTAAAGAGTTGACACTCTTAAAATATTATACATATTTTGTCATTTTTTTTTTGTTTATTTTTTAAAGAGAGACATCCTATTCTATTCTAACTGCTTCAATGTTTACTCTCTAATAATTGAGGACCTCAATTTTAAATAGTTTTTCACCATTATAGGGAATGTCCTTAATTATAAACAGGCTGTATAAAATTTACTATTAAGATTTTATAGTAGTTAGGCTTTTCTCTTAGGTACATAGTTATTGTTACTGAATATTTCAAATAACTTGCTGTTTCATTATAGCCTCTTTATTTTATTTGGAGAATGTTCTAATAGACTCCTTGAAAAAACAAGAAAAAAGAAAACACATATATGCATGGATGCATACCCATAATAGTGTTTTATTCCCCAGGATATCTGATTTCTTGTCCGTTTTACCCTGAAACTCTATCTTTTCCTTATTTAATGTCATTTCATAGGCTAATCTTTTGTTTTATGAAAGTATTGTAAAGACACTTAAAATGTTTTTTAAAACAGTCTTTAGAAAAATTATCTAGCAAAACAATTAAGATAAATTTTTTAAAAATTTATATTCACTAAGGAAGCATGAGATATTTTAGTTTAAAAAAGATGAAAACAAATATAAATAATACATTGCAATATTGAGAATTCACTGATACTTTTGGAATTGCCACTTAAGACTACGGAATACACACTAATCTTATTATTCCAAAAGTGGCACTCCAACACCTGATCATGCTTTAGCTATTTCAATATGCTTGCATTAAATCAAAACCTCTCTTTTTTTAATACATTGGAAATGAATGCTTCTTATTTCGTTGCACTTGTATAGATGGAAATGATTTCTGGTTTGTATTGAGATGAGGTATTTGGATTCAGATTTGTATTGTTTAATCGCATTTCTGTGAGTTTAGTGCTCATTAAACAAAAAGGTTGTGTGAACCTGCTTGTCACTCCATAGTGAATTCCCTTGTTGTTTTTGGAGAAATTAGCTAATTCCTGTAATACAGTGAGCTAGGACAGATGTTATATCAGCTTACATGGTTGTAAGCTTTAACATTTTCAACAGATGACTTTATGGATCTCACTGTCAAGAAACAGACAAGGAGAGGTGATGCGATGTCTAGAAATAAAGTAAAAATTTGTTTCTTCATCTGTCCAGTCATTTGATGACTTCTTTTTTTTTTTTTTTTTAAGATTTATTTATTTATTTATTTATCCCCCCCTTGCTGCTTGTATTTGCTGTGTCCATTTACTGTGTGTTTTTTCTGTGTCTGCTTATCTCCCCCTTGCTGCGAGGTCTTGCTGCATCAGCCCACCGTGCCGCGAGGGCCGGCCTACCCTCACAAGGAGGCCCCGGGAAGCAAACCGGGGGCCTGCCATATGGTAAACGGGAGCTCTATCAACCAAGCCACACCCGCTTCCCTTGATGACTTCTTAAGGATTGATTATCTTTTGAAAAAAGTCAGAAAATTCCAAAAGTTTTGAAAAGCAAAGTGAAACTGAATAATAGTTACCTCATTTATTTTTATTCAGCTTTGTATAGCTACTTTTCATTTTCTTCTGGTTATATTTTGTTTAATAACGGCATGTGAAAACTAAAATTGAATCAAATGGCCGAGGGAGGAAAAATTATGACTCTTATGTTTATGTCTTGTTAAATTATTTATTTATGGTAGCTGAAAAACTAAATGACATGATTTTTAAGCAACCCTGAAATGGTTTGCTAAAAAAGCATAATAATGAATAAAATATTTGCAATAGGATTATAAAATTTTAAAATAGTCTATTAAATTTTAAATATTTTCCCTATTAGCCCATGAAGAGGAATGTTAAGGAGGCAGTAGTTTAGTTGTTACATGAGACTTCTAGTTCTGATAAATTGACCTTGAAAAGGGATGCTGTTGCTCCTATATTATGAAAAGTCAGATATTAATTATTTCTAGTCTCTGCTCATTTAAAATAATGATGTCCTTGCAAAATTTATGCATTAAATGTCCATTTAGAGAAGTAGCAACTATTTAGGCTATGTACAGAATTAATATAGGGAATTTTTAAATAGAAAAACAAAAATTAACATGCATTGCTAGGATTTTCCTTAAAATCCTTGCTCCTGGTATTAGGTTGTTTATCATGATACTCATTAAAATATTTCATATCAGAGCTCTTTTCTAATATTAAGTGTTGAGTATTAGTTTAATGCTTAGAGAAGTTTAATTGAAGTTTATTTACATGATGAACATGGAAACAGAAACACATACCTTCAACCACAGCTGACTTATTTACTAGCAAGTGAAATAAACTTTGTTACTTTTCTATTTAAATTTCAATAGTACCCATGGATAATTAATCTTACTCTTAATTTTGGCTTCATTTGTTATTCTATAAAGCAAACTCAGAAAGTCCTTTTTTTTTTTTTTTGTATTCTAATAACCAATTAAGATAGCTTTATAACAGAAACTGAGGATGATCATTACTATGTAAAATAAGCATTACATTTAAAATGTACAACCTAAGATGAATGAATTCATGTGCCACCAGTGGTATAACTACCATTTGGGGGTGGGAATACTGGTCAGTAAATGACTGCAAAATCCTATGATTCATGGTGCTTTAGAATTATTTCCTTCTTTTAAAAAAAGGAATGTAAGATGGTTGGCAACACATTAAATTAGAAACTAGTAATCTTGGTTTCTTTTTATTTTTCATGATTCCCTACAATCAGGAGAAAATCTCTGTTCTCAGTAGTAACTGGCTAATAATAATGCTGCTGTGTTACCAGAATACTTTATGCATGATATATATTTTTAAAGCATTTGAGAGCATAAAATTAAAATATAAGTATTCAAAATTACACAGAACTTTCTTGATCTCATAATCCCCAAAATCGTGGGAAGTAGTTTTATTATCAATATTACATTAGTGTGTTTTTTTTTCCTCCAAAGAAAAAGTAATAAACATTGTCTTTGAAAATACAGCCAACCATGAAAAGAAAAAGAAAAATGAATCAATCACAATACCCAGAAATAGCCATTGCTAACACTTAGGTTTATATTCTTTCCGCATTTTTTTCTATACAAATATTTGCATATATGTAGCCATATATTTTTAAAAACTTAATTAGGAACATACCATATAAATTATTTTATAACTAGCTTAATACCAGAGGATAAACATATTCTGTGTTCTCTCTATTGATTTAGTCCATATGATTTTTGTCTTGTTTTCTCATTCATCTTCATTCCTAGATCCAATATTCACCTATATTTTCTTCCCATTCTTTTCATTTATTTTATGTTTCATATTTGCTTTAATGCATTTTAAGCATAATTTGTTCTTATGTAGCTAGGAAATAAGCAGAGACTAATGGGTATGGGAAGAAGTTGGTTATAATTTTAAATAAAGTCATCAGAGCCTTAAGGCATTGCTGATAAAATGATACTTAAGCAAAGCTTAAAGGGAGGGGAAAGATGACTTGCCGTGCTGATACCTGTGGAAAGAGAGTTCTGGGCCAAGGAACAACGGGCAAACCTCTGCATGGGGAGTATGCCTGACTTGTTTCAAGGAACAGCAAAGAAGCAGTGTGATGGGAGGAGAGTGGTCCAAGGAGAAAATAGTAGGTGTTTCTATCCTAGAGGGGATGAGGGGTTAGCGAGTAATCCCCTGCAAGCCAGGTGAAGAAAGTGTTTCCAAAAGGAAAGAGTGATGAGGACCGAGAATTGACCATTGGGTTTAGCATTATGGAGGTCATTGGTGAATTTGATAAGACCAGTATTGATGGAATGGTGAAGGTTAACACCTAATTAAAGTGGGTTCAAGAGAGAATTGTAAGAGAGGAATTGGACACATGAAGAATTAGACAAAATTTTAAGTATCTTTGCAGAGGACAGAGAAAAGTGGCAAAAGCTAGATACAGAAGCAGGGGTAAAGGCAAGTTTTAGAATTGTTTTAGAGGATGGGAAAAACAGGACTGATGTTTATTGCTGAAAGGAGTGATCCATGGAGAGAGTGGGGCAAAGAAGGTGCCAGAGAGAGGGGGGAAATTGCTGGAGTAATATCCTTGGGTAAGTGAGAGTGCAGCAGTGGAGAGGTTACTTTGAAGTAGCCTGTTGGATAGGAAGTATATCTAAGAAGGGAGACAAAATCTGTGTGTAAGTGACTTTTGTAAATAGCTCCTTACTCAGCACTAGAGAATATACATTTTTCCTAGGCTCTCTCTATTCAGAGGTTTGTCTTTTCTTCTGGATATTTAGGCATTTTTTAGAGCCACCTATCTCAATAACATTTTTGACTCATCCATCTTTCCTCCATTAGCTTAAAATGCCTACTAAATCTTTAAAAATGTTTGTATATGGTAGAGTCATTTTTTAGGTTTTTATTCTTTTCTATTGATTTGTTGGTCTATTCTTAACTTGGCACTACTGGGTTTAATATTTTACAATCTAGCAGTGAAGGAACTTCACTTTTAAAAAATAAATTAATGCCTAAAATAAAATAAGACATTCCATTTCCTAGAACTGGAGCTAAGTAAACTTAAATTCCTCATTTGATTTTGTTACCAGAATTCAATTAACAAACATGACTCTTTCTGACAAATTGAGTGAATGCATTCATTTTTCTGTAGTATTCTTATATATAAACAAAACATAATCCACACATCAAATATCAGAAGTAATCTTATTCTGTAATTATGGACAACTTTGTTCTAAAACCAAGAATCAACCTGTTCCAAAGTTAATCATATTAGAGTGGACTAATTAATTAATTCCAGTCTTCTGTCTTAGTATTGAAAGTGCCAGCCAGCCTAAACAACTAGTTACTCTATTACATTTTTAAAGCTTGCAAATTCTACATTTGTTTCAAATGTACTGTTTTTCTTAAATTGACTTTTATCTTCTAATCACTTAACTTATGAGAATTGTCAATTCGGGGTCATTGGTATGTTTATTTACTTTCATCACTTCTAAAGTAAATTGTGTCCTGCATCTACTGTTCCATATTAATCACGGAAACCCCTCAAAAATAATTTAAGGCTATGTAAACTGCAGACTTCTTGGGTACCAGAAGAAAAAACTGCCTTGTTTGGGTACTCCTGCTGGAGGAGCTATTTGGTGGAATCTCTACAAATCTGAATGTATTGTGGTTTGAGAGAAGAAGGGTAACATTTCACTAGTTGTTTACTCTACAACTGCTTCATTCCAACTAAAACACAATTCTTTGCATAACATGTTCTCTTTTACTTTAGAGAAAGTCCCACGTGGAATTCTTCAGACATGTTAAAATAATGTACTTATTCTTGTTCAGATCTTGGGGAAAGAGGACTTTGCTTTGAAAGTGTAAACAAAGCATCATTTATTTTGAAGTTCTTTGCTGATTTTTTTTTTGTCTGTCTTCTCTAGAAGGCTGTGAGTTTATTAACCAATAAATATATTTCATGGAATTTAATTTTTTTTAATTAAATGATTTTAGCATTTAAGTAAAACAAATAAAATATTTTAATTCCTGTGCCATAGGTCAGCATCAATTAGCAGGTATTTATTTTACCTTCCCCTTTTGTAGTTGATGTGGGTGATCTCTATCTAAAAGGCTCTTGACATCCAGGAGTCTGGATAGGTAAAGCGTGTGACACAAGTAGAAAATGATGAAGTGCTAAAAACAGAGTGAGACTCATATACAAACGAGTTCAGAGAAGTGAAAGATTGATAGATATTTACCCAAGACATGGGGTTTGACTTCTTGCTTTAAGGATAAGTAAAATTTAGAAAGCACCAGCAGAAGTGATTTGTCTAGATAAAAGAAATGATTTAGGCCCTGTTGTTGAGTGAATATGTCAGTTTAAAGAGAAAGTAATTATAATATGTATAAGTAGGGCAAAGTTTGCATGGTGGAAAGTAATAAAAAAATAGGGTTGGAAAGGTATGCTGCCTGAAATTGGGTGGGCTTAATAATAGTCTTAATTACAGATTAGAATAATGAAGAAGAGAAAGAATCTTGGATGACCTAGAGTTATAATTAGAGTAGGTGGCACTGCTCAGTTTGCAAAGAATGATCTTAACTTTGAGAGTTTACTTTGTGTCTGAGGTTACATTCCATTCATCGATATTGCTTATAGAGAAAATATTGTATTGCTGAATTCTAAAGTAGAGTCTTGAATTTAATCTGGTTCCTCTTATGTTACATAGTTTTGTAAATGAATTGATCGTTCTTATAAAAAATACCATTAATTTACTGTAAATTTACTGGCTGATTCTTAGATCCTTGGCACTGCTAAAAGAACTCTAGGAATTTTACATAACAGAGACACATGGGTAAATCTGGATAAGAAATATCAAACAAACGTATTAGATAATCCATCTTTGTCCAACAACCTACTTCTTCATGACTGAGTTTAAAATACCACCTTCTCCATGACCAAATATCCCAGAAAGAAATGGCTACATTTTATGAATTTCTTAATATCATTGTAACTTTTTTATTGCTTCATTTTAATGGCCTTCAGTGTTTTGTAGTGTTTTTCCTGGTCTTTATTGGGCTTAATATTATTTAAAATTTAATATAGCATTACTCATTTCATAGATGGTATGTGCCATTTATAAGTACACTGAGGTTAAATATGTTTGGCACTTAATTTTCACAGGATAAATAAAATAGTAAATATTTCCCCATCTTCCTTAAGTACTACTGCATTGGTATCATGAGTATTACTACAATTGTTACTTTTTAAAAGGAGCTAAGAGGGAGAGTCAGGAATGCTTCATTTGTTTAAAAAAAAAAAGTTACACTTTAAAACTTAGAAAACATAATATGTACCTGGGGAGAAAAACTTTCCTCACATGTGAAAGCACAAACATATACAAAGTAGTTAGCACACTCCCAGATAGAAACTTGATACTCTACATAATATTTGGGTTTTTTTGTTGTTGTTGTTTTTGTTTTTTGCTGTAAAACAAGTTATACCCTTGAAAAATAAACACTAAAAAAAGAAACAGGAAAGATAGGTGGGCAGGAAGAGCAGAGCCTCTAAAATAGATCTAAAACAGGTCAGTAGGAAGAAGGAATTCTGCTTAGTACAGTTGTGAATATCCATTAGAGACTTTCACAGAATTAGGTGCATTCTAAATAGCATGTAAAGGCTATAGACTTTAATGGGAGGGGAAGAGAATTCTCAGAAGTCTTAATAACTGAGGCATGAGGTAAATTGTTAATTGCCTACACAAGTGGGATAGCGTATTGAACTTATAAGGTAAAATGTCACCAAAGCATTTATTTTTTAATTTAAAATATTTAAGCATCTAATAGTATGTATTAAATAGCCTTATTTAAGTTAAGAGCCAAAAACTCATAACATACATAAAATGCATAATATATTATCTAACATTTGCAGAACTCTGCATACATTTCTAAATGGAACCATATGTCAACAGCTCTCACAGGAATGAGAGTGGTTGCCTGGAATTCACGTCTTCTCCTCTGCTTAACTTTTCCCTGGTGCATACATCATGCTGAAAATTGCTAACATCCTCCCTGAGACTATGTGAAGGAAAAGGTTAGAAGAAAGCTAATGTTTATTGAGCATCCACCATGTGTGATAGGACTGGATTAGACACTTCTTATTCTTTATCTTATGTTAAATTCCTTAGGTGTTATTATCCTCATTTTATAGATGAAGAAACTGAAGCTTGACTGTAGAGAAGAAATGTGCCTAAAATTATTCACCTGCTTAGTGGCAGAGCTAGTATTTAATGCCAGAGCTCAAGCTCTTTCTATCACATTGCACTGGACTCCCTCATAAAATGGCAACTGGCTGAAAAATGCAGTCAAATCATTGTTTCACCTCTATTTTAAGGGATTTTAGTTATTTTGTTTTTTACTAAATATATTGGAGGGTTGATGATAGAAAGAGATATCTTCCAGGTTGACACAATAAACAATCCTCAACTAAATTGCACTTAAAAAAAAAATATATATATATATATATATATATATAATATATTCTACTCACTCAATCACACTTTCCTGCATTGTGAGATTACTGATTTTTTTTAACATCCATAACATACTTTGCAATGTGGAAAAATATATGGGATAGATACAGATGGTGAATCTATACAAAGATGAAAGCAAGTTTGAAGGGATTATGCATGAAAACAGGAGTTCACTGAGGACAGTCTTTAACCTTAAAAGATTTAAAGCAACCCATTTGCCTCATATGGCATTTATGTGTCTGAAGAGTGCTTGGTATATTTAAGGCAATCAATCCTTTTTTGTTTGAATGAATGAAAACATGATGTCAATGTCAATTGCTGGTTCAAGGCAGATTGGCATATTCCAAATTCTCTCTAATTGGAAATACCAGAGTGTATTTTAATACAAATACCAAAGCACTGTTCATTTTGATCAATGTTTGACTGAAAGTTTGGATCATTTCATTTTATACTTCTTGAAGATAAATTTAAATTAATAAAGATTAAACAAACCAGGTGCTTTCACATTTCTTTTCTAGTGTTCAGCTTCCTGTGGTAAAGGTGTAAAGTTCCGTGAGGTACTTTGTGTTGATCAATTCCAAGATATATTAGAGGAAAAATCTTGCAGTCATCTACAGAAACCTCGAACCCACAAGGCTTGTAGATCTGTCAGATGTCCTTCGTGGAAAGCCAACAGATGGAAGGAGGTATGTGATGTATTTTATACTTACATATGTATTTTGCATTTAAAAAGAAAATCTTAATTTATTCTGTATGCTTTCAATAACCTTGAAAGTTTTACTCCTTTAAAATGTGCTTTACTCTGTTATACACTTTTGTATTTTGCTCTGAATTGGTACTATACTGTTTCAACACATTTGCTAATTCTATAGTTAAATAACAAATTAGTAATTTGATTTTTGGGGGCAGGAAACTTTACAAGAAATTCTGCTTGAATACTTGGGAAGCTACTGATGATTAGAATACTATTCTTGATGGTTAATGGTAAAATTACAGGATGATGCATTTAGTGACTGCCTTTTTGACACTCCAGAAGTCTTGGGTTTGAGCTATGATTGCATCCTGGAGTGTAAGGAGTGCATCCTGGAGAGTTACGCAGGAGCCAGAGCTCAATGGAATAGGCAGGGCGAGGGCTAGGGGGGACACGCTTGGAAAGGCTAAGCAAAACTGAAGATGAAACCCAGACTGAAAACTTAGTCTGTAAGGTAAGGGTGAAAGATACCTGCCAGGGCACACTCAAGGAAAAGAGCTCATGACCAAGTTTGGGGGGCAGAGGGCATACATTTGAAAGTAGTTATCAAGCAAAAGTCAGTTTGGAAAATATAGGAGGTGCAAAAGCCATGAATGAAGTAAGAAATGTTAACTGGAAGAATTTCCAGAGGACTGATTTTGCTAGGGCTTGGCTTTTAGCACAGCTCTCTGGTGGATCTCTCAGGGGTACCACCTCAGGGTGCCTGTCCAATTTTTAAAAGGCTTATTCCTCCTAGGAAAAAAATAAATCATCTACCGATGGAACTTCCTATCTGCCTGGGTTTGGAGCTACGCCTATTGGGAAGATAAGGTTCAGACAGGAGCTAGAGAACGTGGAGCTCCCCTGGTTTCCTATGTCATTGCCATTCATTTCTTAAAGTCATTGATCAGCGCCTTGGTGCAGGGCACTCGGCTTTTGCGGTGGCATTATGTCTGCGCATCACTTAATATTGAATACAAAGCTCCCAAACGGAGAGTGAGAATCTCAGGTTTCTTTGTAGACTGGGCAGCTTCTGTTCATAGTTAATGTGCTGGCAACTGTGGTTTAATCTACAGAAACTAGAGATAAACACTTCTCTGTTTTTCATCCCACAGAAGATGTATGCCAGGGGAGCCGATGTGGCTCAGTGGTTGAGCACCGGCTTCCCACATACGAGGTCCCAGGTTCAATCCCTGGCCCCAGCACCTCAAACAAAACAAAACAAAACAAAACAAAACAAAAAAAATAAAAAGATGTACGCCTGAGCATTTGCTTCTGCTTCTACATTTAATGTTGGCCAAATAAACAAAATTATACTTAATGCTTTAGCACAGCCATGATTTCAAAGACCTCCCACATTAGCCTGTTTTATTTAATGAATGTCACTACTAACTACTAAATTGTTTAAGAAAGAAACACTGGATTCATCCTTGTCTCTTTCTCCCTTGCCCCTCATTTACTCACTCAACAGATACTCTCAGTTCATCATCACGTGTTCCCTGGCCTGTGATGATCGTCTTACAAATCTTTTTTGCCATTATTTATTCTGCATGTAGTATGAGCTTAGAAGCATTCATATATGATTGTATTATTTAATATCTTCTATGATACTGTGTTTACAGGGTTATTCTAAAAACCAGCCCCATGCCTGCATTTTCAGCCTTATCTAAAACCACAGTCCTTTTCTCTCTTAGAAACAATGAATATCTTGTTCACTGTTCTCCTATCTGCCTAGATATTACTTTGAATGCTGTGTTATCATTTGCAAAAGGACTCACCATCCCAATCTGTCTTTATTATTTATATTTATTTAATTGTGACTTTACTGTCACAATAAACTAGGGTTTCTCCCTACTTTATTTGGACCACGAGGTGGCAAAATAAGAGCCAAGGAGCTTCCCCCAAGAGAGTGCCACACTGTAAGGGCATTGGACACGAAGGTCGCAGGTCCACCCAGGGGGCAGCAGCTGGACCCAATTCTGACATCAGGCGGGAGCCACAGGCGGTTGGGAAGTGGGAGAGACTTTTTGGTTCTTGGCCACCAGCATTCCTGTCTACTATGTGGAGGCTTTTGCCACTGCGGCAGCTGCAGCCCTGGTGGTTAGTATCCACGAGGGACACGTTCCGACACTTGACCTCCAGCCTCACAAAAGTGAATCAATCATCAGTGCTGACAAATTGGCCTTGGCTCCCCACCAAACATGAAATTATAAAAGTTCTACTAAAGGAATGCATTTCAGGGGTTTCTCCAACACTGAGACGGAATATTTCATGACTGTAAAAACAGAGATGCTTTTGTACAGAGCCTGCTTTCTTCTCTTTGAGTTGGCTTTCCTTGCCATAGAAATTAACTTCACACACCCACACAGTCCCCAAATCTCTACCAGAAACAAATGATCGCTTGTGAAGTTGTAGGCTTTTGATTTATTCTATAAAAAGTACCCACACGAAGTTAACAATTGCAGGCTGTCACTGCGCTACATATAATAATGTTTTCAACAGAAGTGTAATTTCAGAGGTAGTTACAAGGTAATCACTGGTTCCTGCTTTGTTCCGATTGTATAAATTGTAACATTGCCTTAAAATAATCAGTCACTATGAAATAATTTCATTTTATTACTATTTTACATTCTACTTTAAATGGAAAGACTAATTTGGTAAATTGTGACCACAGAGGTGCCCAAATGAGTATTGAAAGAACACTCTGCATCTGATATTTGATATCTTGACTTTTTAATGAAAAGATTTAGTAATATATTTTAATGATGGATGCTAAACAGGAGCAAACCTTGCTATGCTGGGTCATTTGTCCTCTGTGTCCAAATCCTTAGAGGCAAATTAAATGCTTGCATCATTTAAAAAGAAAAAAGATTCCTCCCACCCTGGAACCAGGAAGTTTTTTTTTTTCATTTAATGTTATCTATATACTAACACCGACTTCACTTGTAAGTTCACATATTTTTTAAAAAAATTGTTTTTAAAAGAAACTTTAGATTACATAAATGTTACATAAAAAATATAGGGGATTCCATATGCCCCATCCTCTCCCTCTCCCACACTTTCCACATTAACAACATCCTTCATTAGTGTGGTACATTTGTTAAAATTGATGAACACATATTGAAGCATTGCCACTAACTGTGGACCATAGTTTTTACATTATAGTTTACACTCTGTAGTGCACAATTTTGTAGGTTATGACAAAATATATAATGGCCTGTATCTGCCATTGCAATGTCATACAGACAATTCCAATGTCCCAAAAATGCCCCCATATTCTTCCCTCTCCCTCTCCTCAGATATAAGCACACCAATGTTCATAGCAGCATTATTCACTATTGCCAAAAGTTTGAAGCAACCCAAATGTCCATCGATAGATGAATGCATAAGCAAACTGTGGTAAACACATACAATGGAATATTACTCAGCTGTAAGAAGGAATGCAGTATTAACACATGGGATAACATGCATGAATCTTGAAGACCTTATGTTGAGTGAAGTAAGCCAAGCACTGAAGGGCAAATATTACATGACCTAACTGATATGACTTAAGCAAATTGAGCAGACTCACAGAGCTACAGTCTGGAAAATAGGTTTACAGAGACAGAAAGAGAGTAGAGGGTGGTGGTGGTGAGCCGGTGCCCATCTGGGCAAAATCTATGATTAGGTAGAAGGGAGTGGCTGGGCAGTGAATGGGCGTGAGAGTGGTGCAGCTTTCTAAGTTCAAGTTTTAAGGATCAGCATGTTGCTCGATTCCTCATTGTCTCCTATCTCATCTACTTAGTTCAGTGCCATCAAAGTGCACAGTCTTTATGCTCAGAAAAAGAAAAAAAATGTCTTGAATTCTCACTCTCATTGATCATGGTAAACCTAATAAGTTAGAAAGAAACCTAAAGGGCCTTATTCAACCCTATTGCATCTAGAGCCAGGTAAAATTAGCCATCTTTCTGGTCCCCTTCTCTGAGACCCATCATTGTCTTTCTAGCATTTTAAGATCAGAGCTGTCACCAAAGGTGATGCATATTCCAAAATCCCACACATCTACTGGCCAGCATCTCCCCAAAGCCCTTAATTTGAAAAAACAAAACAAAACCTGAAACGATATGCTAATTAGTAGCATGTTTAAGTGATTTTATATTCTATATTTTATGTATTTCCAAAATACAAAATACACAAATAAATGCATAAATATGTTTCTACTTTTTTTCCCAAAAATTTCTGACATTTCATGTATTAAACAAAATCTTGTTTGTCTCTCGTATCCCTTGGGTATTAAATGATACTTGTACCTGTGAGGATAGACTGAGGCCCAGGGACAGGGACCGTGCCTCTCTGTGCTGGGGCTGGGTAAACAAAGCTTCTCAATCTTTTAGAGCTAATTCCAACAATTCTATTTTTTGCCTTTTATGGTGTCTATTGACCCTCTTTAACACCGTTCTTGATAATTAATATGGTCTTTATTTGAGTAGGCTAAGGAGACTGACACTCTGATTTGAGGCATGTTTCAAGAAAAATCCAAGGCAAAAATAATTGTATCTCTGTAAGAAAAGTGAAAAAAACAGGAAGAGAAAGAGAGCAGCAAGGGGCAGTCACTTCCTGATATTGAATGAGACACTTCTTTATTACTCACACTGTAGGTATTTTTACATTCACTATACAGATGGGGACAGAGCAGTTTAAAGAGATTAAGTAACGTGTGCAGGTCAAGGCCAGGAAGTGGTGGGGGCAGGAATTTGAACACAGGTCTGTTTGAGCTTTCCCGCTGTGCTTGCTATACTAATTATTTCATCATTTTGTAATACATTAGCTCAGCCTTACTTTTCTTTAGCAACATATTGTCCCTTTGGACAAGAAGGGAACATCAAGTTAGCAATTGTAGGCTGGTCACAGCACTATCTATAGTAATGTGTTCAAGAAGTACAATTTCTACAGAATTCATTTATAGAATTTATTTATGTAAAATAAAAGCCAGTTGCATGAATATAATATGTATGTGTGTGTGTGTTTTGCAGGCCTTGTGAAAACAACTAAGGGTTTTTGTTATCTACATATCAAATAAGATGTAGTTACTTAAATCACTGGCAACATATTAGGCTAATAGATGTATAAATCATTGGCACTAATAGATCCTGGTCAGATATTTGGAGCAGTGCCCATTATGGGATCCACACTCTAAGAAAAGTCTTGACAAATTACCAAGTCCCCTGAGAAGCATAATCAAATGGATAACAACTATGCTGTATCAGTTCTGATGTGTTCTGTTGCATGTAGCAAGATTTCTGATTATCAGTGGCTTGGACCACAAAGCCACTTGTTGTTTATATAATAAAACCTGAAGATTCCTGGTTCTAAGTGTGATTTGACAGCTCCACAATGTCAGGATTTTGGATTGGATTTTTTGTGTGTCTGTTCTTCCATTCCTACTGGTTATAAAATGGCTGTCACAGTTCCAAACCTCATATGTTCATTTTTTTTTCACATGAAAGTAGGTATAAATTTGGTCTGTATTGGTAAGGAGAACATATTATGGACAGTGGGTAAAAGTTTAAAGAAGATTTCAGCTCAATACAAGAGAGTGCTTGGTAACATCAGAGAGATCCTAAAATGTATGCTGCTTTCAGGATATAGTGCATGTACCCAGAGTAAGGTGACGTAAGTATGAGTAAGTTTGGTGGTCAGTCATTCACTATTGCAGTAGAAAGGATTTCAGAATTGGAGAGGAATTGGATTTAGATATTCCTAGAACCTCTTCTAACTCAAAATGCTATACTACTGCTAATCTGACTGCTATATTTTTATTCACTTGAAATAGACCATAGTTGTAAATAATTGACTATAATGACATCAAAACCATAATTCTTAATAAGAAAGTATAAATAATGCTTCAAGAAAGAAGACTTTACTACTTGCATTTTTAAAGAATCATTTATCAAACAGCAAAGTGAATCAGCCTTGCTAAGCCTATTTTTGCAAAATTATATATGTTCTAGCATTTCTTTAACTTCACTCCAGCGATAGCTAAAATTGTTACAGTACCTGTGGATTTGCTAAAATTCACCCTTCCCATGTCCACTGTCCACTGTCAAGACTTACATGTACTGGTCTATGCATTGTGATGGTATAATTATGTATAAATAGGATATTTGGCTGTTTTTTTCTAATGTATTGAGTTATGCAATTCATTAGGAATTGGTGGCTTAGTGCAGTCCAACCATTTACTTATGGTACATTTGTAGCCTCACATTGTCTTCACTTTAATTACCTGATTATTTTTAAAAGGTGAAATTTTGCATGCTTATAAATATGTAGTTTTATAAAGTTGTTAAAATAAAGAAGGGTGACTATTTGGAGGCTCTAAGAGACTTGGAGTCACTTCAGAGTTGGTGATAGCCTCTTCACTGTGTCTGCAACTGTAGGAGGAAGAAGTGGCTTTTGGCAAAAGTAATGAGTTTTGCCTAGGAAATGTTGAGTTTGAGTTACCTTTGACATATCTAAGTAGAGACAGAATCATTGAAATACATGGAAATATAAATGTGAAACTCAGAATTATGATCTAAGCTGGAGATAGATTTATAAATTATTAATTCATAGAAGAAAGTGTTAAGAGAGAACTTGGAGGGTGAAAACAGAACACTGGGAAACACTAACCTTTAAAGGATGACCAGAGAAAGTAGAGTCTGTTAAGGCCACTGAGCAGGAGCATGTCTTAGTTTTCCAGGCTGCTGTGACAAATACCACAAACTGGTTTTGGTTTAACAACAGGAATTTATTGGACCAGGGTTTTGAGGCCAGGAAAAGTTCAAAATCGAGGTATCAGAAGGGCGATGGTTTCTTCTCAAAGTCTGCAAAGATTCTTTTACTAGCCGCTGGCAATCCTTGGGGTTGCTTGGCTTCTATCCTCTCCCCACGCCACATGGGATGTCCTCTCCTTTCTCTTCTGGGTCCGCTGACTTTTGGCTTGCGGCCCCTTCATGGCTGTCTCTCACTCTAGTTTCCTGTTTCTTTCTCTTTATAAAGCCTCAAGTAATCCGGAATTAGACTCAATCTCATTCATTTGGGCCATACCTTACCTATGTAAATATATGAACAGAGAAGACTTTTTACAAGAGATAAAAGATCCTGTTTACAATGGGATCACACCCACAGGAATGTAGATTAAAATGAAGAACGTAGGGAAGCAGATGTGGCTCAAACAGTTGAGCGCCTCCCTCTCACATGAGAGGTCCTGGGTTCAGTTCCTGGTGCCTCCTAAAAAGACGACTAGCACCCAACGAGCAGACATCAAGTGCAAACAATGGGGGGTGGGGGATAAATAATAATAAAAATAGATCTTTTTTTTTAAAAAAAGAATCTAGCTAAATTGGGGTACCCAATTCAATCTACCACAAAGCATTTCAAGAAGTAAGAGGAGAATACCTAGAACCAGAAGGGATTTTCATCACAAACTGGAATAGCTCAAGGAGAAAGAAGTTAATGGTGTCAAATGTGGCAGTGAGATTAACTAAGAAAAGATTTGAAAAGTTTCTGTTGGATCTGGCAATTGGGGGGTGTTGATGACATCAGGATAGGGACTATTTATGTTACAAAAAGTCTTCTTTGTTCATATTTTTAAATTGTATCAATTTACTCTTTTGAACTTTTACCTCTGAAAAACAAAGGTTACTTTTTTCTATGTAGTATTCCATGTTTTTTCCTTTTTAGGGAAGTGGTCAACAATAAAAGTAGTTGCTACCCATGGACTAGGTAGATTTTCTAAACTCTTGCTGTGATCAAAGGACCAATAAATCTACTTGGTTTATTGTAGAAAAATATATTTGTTGATAGAACTTCTTGCCAAGCTTCATTTTGTGAATTAATTTTTTCCAGGATTTTATTATAGGTTGAGAGGCAGAGAGGCAGGATGTTTCCCAAATATATATTTCTGAAATTATCCCTGGAAAATCTTTGCCGGAGAGTTACTTTATAGGCTAAATATTTTCACAAAAGGTTCAAATAAGCTAAACTACATCCAGACACTTTAGCCTACTTAACAGTGTGCTCTTCAAAAAGCACACATTAAATAATTACTGGATCCATACAAAGGGTTGTATGTTTTTTGTGAAAACATTAAGTTGACAAAGTTCAGCTGCTTGACAGAATCTAGTTCTAGAAACCAAATACGCAGAGACTAGATTCTTGTTGCCATATTTCCTGAGCATAAAATGAATGTCAATATAAGCAATGTATTTATAATATTCCTCATAGGTAATGAAATATAAAAATTTTCTTTGAAGTCCATGGTGCTTCTTATACATGCAAGATAGGAGCCTAAATTTTAATTGGCCTTCAGAGTAAATATGCTACAACTGTTTATAAGAGAAATTAGAGTCTACCATATGAACTAAGTTTGCAGAAATAGAGGACCTGATAATGAACATGATTTTTTATCCTTATAATATCACAGTTGGGAACACTTGAAGGATCAAAGGTCTCCAAGCAATATAACTCAATGCCACCCTCAATCTCTTCTAGAATAACCAGGAGTACAAACAACCAAACTCACAAACTGAATAAATATCCCTGGACATTCTCCACACTTTATTAGTATTGACATCACTACTTGTGGTTGTTGTCAAGCTCTGTTGTTCTATGGTTTTGCACCTGGTTTTGGAACAACTTGCTTTTAGAACTGAAAGAGCCCTGAGAGATTGCCAAGGCCTTTTCCATGCCTGGGACACAATACAGGGAGAACTCAAAGTCTGGCATCAGAAAGACCTGAGCTTCAGAGCTAATGGTGCCACCACAGGAAGTGACTTAACCTCTCTAAGTCTGCTTTCTAGGGTACCTCCTTTAGAGAACTGCTGGCAGGGTTATATGCATAGGAAGTGTCCTGTGACATTTTACAAATAACACAAAATCTTTGTGCAATCAAGAAAAAATGAGGCCAGAGAGGCGTTTCTCTGTGGTTACACAACCAGCACCACCAAACTCTTGTCCGTTGAAATATGATCATGAATCAATTAGCAAATCTCTGGATCCCCAGCAGGCACACACTATGGTAAGTGCTGCCTGTCTGCAGATACATGTAACCCCATCTAGGGAGTTATAGTTTATTTGTAGGAAATAGTGCATTAAATGACATTTAAAAGCAATGTAGTAGATTAAGTACATGATAATTTTATAGACATTAAATATGTTGTAGTCAGAACAGGGGGTTATTGTTTGGGATAGAATCCCGAGTACAAAATGATTAGCCCGTTGTAACCTCTGTAAGGCTTGTATAGATCTTAGGTATCATTGCATAATAATGAAAGCCACTTATATATTTGGATAGAAGCTCTGGGCATGGCATAACAGGCCATGTTGAAAAGAAATAAGAAAATACATTATGACTCCACTTGCTCTCTTAAGAGAATTTTGTATTTGTATAAATTAATTGTTTAAATCATTTGGACTCCTTCGTAGTGCTCTGTGACCTGCGGCTCTGGAGTTCAGCAAAGGGACGTGTACTGCAGACTGAGAGGTGCTGGCCGGGTGACTGAAGAACTGTGTGACCCGTCCACCCGGCCTTATTTTCAGAGGCAGTGTTGGCATCAGGACTGCGTGCAGTACCAGTGGATTGCAGGAGAGTGGCAAGATGTAAGCATTGACAAGCAAACTTGCAAAGACAGCACACGCGAAAAGATGGTGTTCATTTTGTTATTGCATTTCTAGTGTTCAGCATCATGTCAGAAAAAGGAGACATATCGGCAAGTGAAATGCATTGATGTGCGAAACGTTCAAGTGAATGAAAGTTTTTGTCATCATTCGACCAGACCTCTTTCAACCAAAAAGTGTGGGAACCCTCCCTGCAAGTATATTGTGTTAACAGGAGACTCAACACAGGTAAGGCAAAAAGGGGAAGTTGAGTATTTTTGCTCCTGAACAAAACTTATTTATTTGCAACTGCCTCTAAAATTTTGAATATGGGGGCTGATGAGGCAATGCATATCAATCTAAGGAATGGATGGCAAATAGAGTATTAGTAATATATGTGTTAATAAACTCTGGTGCAATCCTGAAGTTCTAATGGGTGCCGACTGTAAAATCACCTATCAGAAACATTTTTGCAAGCTGGTTTTGCATAATTGCCCACTTTAAAAAAACAGCTTTATTGAGGTCTAATTTACATACAATAAACTGCACATATTTAAAGTATACAACTTAGTAAATTTTAGCATAAGTATACATTTGTGAAACTGTTACCATATTCAAAATAAAGAGCATCTTTATCACTTTCGAAAGTTTCCTTGTGGCCCTTTTTAACCCCTCAGCCCTCTCTCTGTTCTATCCACCATCCACAGACAGCCTGATCTATTTCTCCCACTATGAATTAGTTGGCATTTTATAGGGTTTTATGTAAATGGAATCATATTGTATTTTGTTCTTTTTTTCCCCCTAATCAGCATAAATATTTAGGGATTCAGTCATGTTGTGTGTATCAGTAGTTTACTTCTTTCTATTGCTGAATAGTGTTCTATTTTATGGATGTCTTCAGGTTCACTGATCTTGTCTTCTGGACTGTCTAATCTGCTATTAATCCCCATTCAGTCTTTTTATTTTTTATGTCAGCTATTATAATCTTCATCTTTAAAATTTTGATTTTGGTCTGTTTTATATCTTCATTGTCTCTAACTTTTTAAATATGTGGAATACAGTTATTAATAACCATCTTAATGGCTTTCTCAGTTGAGTCGAACATCTGTGACAATTCTTGGCAAGTTTTTGTTTTGTTTTTACAATTTAGTGGCTTTTTAATATATTAAGCAGTTTTTGCAACCATCGTCACCATCTGATTCCAGAACATTTTTTATCACTTCAAAAATAAACACAGTATCCATTAGCAGCCACTCCTCATTCCCCTTTCTCCACCAGTCCTGGCAACCATTCATCTACTTTTGGGCTCTATGGATTTGCTTATTCTGGACATTTCAAATCATATGGAAATTTTATTTTTAAAATTGCTTGAGGAACTGCCAAATTGTTTCCTAAAGAGGAGGCACCATTTTACATTCTTACCAGCAATGTATGAGAACTCCAATTTCTCCACATCCTTGTCAACACGTTTATTGTCCATCTTTTAAAATATAGCCTTCTTAGTGTGTACAAATCAATGACTAATGATGTTGAACATCTTTTCTTGTGCTTTTTTAGCCATTTGTATATGTTCTTTGGAAAAATGTCTATTCAAATCCTTTGCCCATTTTTTAATTGGGTGATTTGTGTTTTTATTGTTGAGTTGTATGAGTTCTTTATATATTATGGATACTAACACATACCAGATATGTGATTTATAAATTTTTTTCCCATTTTGTGGGTTGCCTTTTCATTTTGTTGATGTTGTCCTTTGAAGCACCAAAGTTTGTAATTTTGATGCAGTGTAATTTGTCTATATATATATTTTTTGTAGCTTGCGCTTTGGGTGTTATATCTAAGAAACTATTGCCTAATTCAATGACATAAATATTTACATGCTTCCTTCTAAGACTTTTACAGTTTTAGCTATTACCTTTAAGTTTTTTATCCATTTTGAGTTAATTCAGATGTTTTCATGTTTGTTTTGTGTTTTGTATATATCTAGTTGTTTTAGTACATACCATTTGTTGAAATAAATATTCTTTCCTCGTTGAATTGTCTTGAGGCCCTTGTCAAAAATAAACTGACCATAAATATATGGGTTTATATCTGAAGTTTCAATTTATTCCCTATTCTTATGCCGGTACACCACATGCCACTGTCTTGATTATTGTAGCCTAATAGTAAGTTTTGAAATCAGTAAGTGAAACAACTTTGTTCATTTTTTTCAAGATTGTTTTGGCTATTTGGGTACTTTGAATCTCCATATGAATTTTAGGACTGGCGTCTCAAATTCTGCATAAAAGCCATCTGGGATTTTATTAGTGGTTGCATTGATTCTGTGCATCAATTTGGGTAGTTAAAGACAACTTAATTATATTGTCTAACATTCCATGAACACAGGTTATCTTTACATTATTTAGGACCTCTTTAATTTCTTTCAATAATTTTATACTCTTCACTGTACAAGTTTTGTACTTCTTTTGATATTTTTTTTCCTTAGAATTTTATTCTCTCTGATCCTATTTTAAATGGAATTGTTTCCTTTATTTAATTTTCTGTTTTTTTTTTGCCAGTGTGTACAAATACAATTGATTTTAGTACATTGGTTTTTGTACCCTGCAACTTTTCTGAACATGTTTATTAGCCCTAATAATGTTTTTCTTGTGTATGTGGATTCTTTCGGGTTTTCTATATACAAGACATTCATTTTCAAATAGAGGTTTTTTGTGGTTTTTTGTTTGTTTTTTTGTTTTGCTTCTTCCTTTAAATCTGCATACCTTTTATTTATTTTTCTTACTTAATTGCCCTTGGTAGAAAATCCAGAATAATGTAAAATAAAAGTTTTCCTAGTATTTTGTTGAGGATTGTTGCATCTATCTATAGCACATATTGGTCTGTAATTTTCTTCTTTTATGATGGCTTTGTCTGATTTTGGTAAGGGAAATACCAGGTTCTTTGAATATATTTGGAAATGTTCCATCCTTTTCTGCATCTTGGAAGACTTTGTGAAGGGTTGGGGGTTAATTTTCTTTAAACATTTGGTAGAATTCACCAATGAAGTCTATGGTTCTTGGCTTTTGTGTGTATGAGAAGAATTTTGATTAGTAATTCAATCTCTTTACTTGTTATATTTTCCATTTCTTCTTGAGTCAGTTTCAGTAATTTATATCTTTCTAAGAATTTGTTCCTTTCATCTAGGTCATCTAACTTGTTGAAATACAATTTTTCTTGGTATTCCCTTATAATCTTTATTATTTCTGTAAGGTTGGCAGTGCTGTCTCCTCTTTCATTTCTCATTTTAAAATTTCAGTCTTTTCTCTCTTTCCGGACAGTCTAGACAAAAGTTTGTCAATTTTGTTGATCTTTCCAATGAATCACCATTTGATTTTT
>JAQZBX010021488.1:0-25229 GCA_029593785.1 Cabassous unicinctus
TAAGCTTTTACCCTAAATAAATACCCTTTATAAAGCCAACAGATTTCTGGTACTTTGCATAGCACCCCATTGGCTGACTAATACACTAAGTAAATATAGTTTTTATTTGTTTTGCTTTCTTAGTCAGCTGGCATTTTCTTGAGAAAGAACTTAGGAAAAAGTGTCCACTCCTTAGGCATATGATACAGCATGATGTGAAAAATAGCACAACAGAATTCTGCACTTGTGGAAATGCCTTTGCCTGGAAGAACCTAAAGTCCTGCATATGAAAGAGATTTCAGAGAAACCTCTGCTTTTTGTCTGAACTCCTTCTTCTGAGAAGATGTAGTTTCTCAGAAATTTAGCATCTGGGAACCAGAGGAGAGCTTGAGACCTGTTGATACAATGCTTTCTGCAGTGTGTTCCGTGGCAGATGCAGGGGCCCATGAAGAGCCTGTCTCAGCCAACAAGCTTTTAATGAGCACCTACCTTGGGTCAAATCTAGATACTCATGAACAGAACACACACAAATCCCTGCCCAGCCCTTCCCTACAATGGAAAGGGTTGGGTCCCCAGTGTTCCTGGCATTTATTGTAAGATTCTCATTATGAATTAAGTCTTTGGTAAGATTTCTTTTAAAGAAAGGATTTTGATTAAAGCGAACAATGTTTGAAAATGGCTTGTCTAGTCTGGACTCTCATTCTAAGATTGAAAACTTATGGATCAAAGAGAGGAAGCAACTCGCATCCATCTAGTAGAATGGCCAGGACTAGAATGCAATGCTGCTGGCTCTGAAGGCATTGCTCTTCCCTCTCCCTTTTTCTGTTCTTTCCTCCCTTGGCAGACTGGAGTGGTGGAAGCTCACAAGATTGGGGTGAGAAGTTTAGGGTCTGAAGCTTAGATAAACCAATTACATTTTCCTTACACCTGGTTTCTACATCCGTAAGATAAGGATACATCAGTATGATTTGGGGGATCAAGTCAGCCAAACTATTCTCTACACAATCTGTGAACTGCAAAATCCTATACAGGGGAACGGATGTGGCTCAAATGGTTGGGTGTCTGTCTCCCATATGGAGGGACCTGGGTTTGGTCCCCGGGACCTCCCGGTAAAAAAAAAAAAAAATCCTATACAGATGTTAACATTTATAGTCTGAATCTCTAAGTCATTCCATTTGATATTCCTCAAAGCAAAGTGATTGAAGGATGGAGTAATAATATTGAAATGAAGGAACAAGAGATGTGCCAATTGGCCAAATTGTCATAGTTGAAGCAAAGCAAACCAAAACAGGCAAACAAAAGATCTGGATTGGATTATGACTTTGCTGCTTCCTGTGAGAGGTCAGCTTAGGGAGACTGTACGTGCAGTGATTTCGGGCTTGAGCTCTAGTGTTAGAAAGACCCGAGTTTTTTAAGCTCCATTTCCTCAACTGTAAATGGAGATGATAGCAACAGAGCTATTACACTGTAATGAGATGGTGCTTTTAAAGTACATAGCACAGTGTAGGAAATAATAGGTCCTCAATAGTATCAATAGTATCTATTATTTTTAAGTTTTTAAACTTTGACAATAACTTACACCTCATAGGATATTCATGAGGATTAAATGAGCTAAGGTAAATTGCATATCCAATAGTTACTGATGTATACAAGACGTTGAAAATACTTTCTTTTCTTTTCCTTTCCTTTTTCTGATGAGTGAAACTGGCTGTAAGAACTACACTGGAGAATCATAGTCTAAGGGGAACAGCCTAATTCCATTTCTCTAAGTCAGTGACTCCAAAATTGTAATGTGCTAGAGTCACCTTGAGAGATTTTTCTTCTAGTAATAATAAACTTTATTTTTAGATTGGCAGAAAAAACACCACCAAAAGTATAAGGGATTCCCATATAGTGCGCACCCCCATACACACAGTTTCCCTTATTATTAACATCTTATATTAGTGTGGTATATTTGTTACAATTGGTGAACCATTATTGAAGCATTGTTACTAACCATGGTCTATAGCTTACATTATGGTTTACACTTTTTGCTGTATAGTTTTACAGACTTTGACAAGCACATGATATCATGTGTCCATCATTACAGTATCAAACAGAACAATTTCACTGCCCTAAACATGCCCAGTGTTCCACCTATTAATCCCTCACCCTTCCTTCTGAACCCCTGGCAACCACTACCTTCATATCAATGAATCTGGGACCTCATGCATGGAAAGCAGGTGCTCAAACCACTGAGCTACCCCTGCTCCCTGATTTTTTTTTTTTTAATAGCCTCCTTGGTCCCTCTTCTCTTGGAGGTAAAGTCCAGAAATCTGCATTTTTGACAAACATCCCACGTGTTTCTCTTTAAGACAAAGCCCTTGTTACTGAAATTGTGATCCTTGTTTCAGGAAAAACTGCGACACTTGGACGTTAACATGGAATTTCAGTCCCACCCCTGCCCTGCTCAATCAGTCAGCATTTTAACAAGACCCCAGGTGATTCATGCCTACATTACAGTTGAGACGGATTGTTATCTGGGGAATTAGGTAACTGAAACTCTACCTGGACCTAATTAGCCTCTTCTCATTCAGGAAATATCTTCATTGTATTTCAACATACATGGCAACTTTATGAAATATTGGTAAAAAAAAAATAGGAATATTAATTTAGCTCAACATTTACACTAAAGTTTTATCAGGTCTTTTGTCCATTATGTTTTTGTTCAATGTCTTATTTAAAGGACATGATAAATTAATTTTAAAAGAAAAAACACCTAAAAATCTCTTTCCTGCTGATTTTAATTTTAATTTAAAAATTAGGAATAAAAAATTATTAGAACTTTTTTCATTGTCTACTAGCCCAAAACTAAATTTGATATTCAATTGCAGTAATTTGTTTAGCCTAGGTTTGGGTATGTTAATCACCACCCCCCATCTCCATTTCTATGGTTTCAACTTTTCTACCACTCTTTATAAAGATTTTTTTAAAAACCAGTATAATCTATATACTGTAAAGGGTATAGCCTAATGAATTTTTACATATGCATATATCCATATAGTCAACATCCAGAACTAGATTTAGAACATTCCTTTTTTTCCCATGTCTACTTTGTGATCCCAACCCCAAAAGAAAACTATTAGATTGACTTCTATCACCATTGGTACGTTTTTTACTATTCTTGAACTTTATATATTCTTGAACTTCTTTTATTTTTATTTTTAATTCCCTATAATGTCTTTCAAATCATCTGTTGTTGTGTGTACCAGAAGTTTGTCCTTTTGTTGCTTGGTAGTATTCCATTATATGAATGTATCACATATTTTATCTATGCTTTTGTTGATGGGTATATGGGTTGTTTCTAGTTCCAAGGTATTAAGAATAAAGCTGATATAAACAGTTTTTTATCTATTTTGGTGGACATATGCACTGATTTCTCTTGCTTTATACCTAAGAATAAATTGTCTTTTTAATAGTCTTCTGTGTATATGAGTAAATCTTTTCCGGATTTAGGTGAGTTATAAATTTGGATTTGAAAAGAATGAAGAAAGCAAAAAGGGACAAGAAGGAAGAAGCAAAAGAGGAAAAAGGAATAAAGAAAAAATATAACAGCATTTCACTATCAGAGGTGTGTTACAGTATAGACAGGAGAATGCTGGTTAAGCAATCTGAAATCCTGGTGAAATACTTTAGGCATCTGACTTTTTTTTGGAGGTTAATTTACTTATCTAAAAGATGGATTGACTAGACTAGATATCCTCAATGATCCTTCCCAGCTCTGATAATCTAGGAATTTAAGATTTTTAAGAGTGAATTATCTGCTGTTTGGGAATGGAATACAGTGAAGAACCCATTGTTATTAATAGGTCGTGGTGGATGGGACTTCTGGAAATTTTCCTTGAAATGTTGATGATTGTTTCTCATGCCTTCTATACTCCTTCCTGAATCCCTCTCTCAGAAGGAGGTGTTGTTCATATGATTCATCAGAGCCCATGCATTCTGTGGATCACATTTACTGGAGGGGAGGGTTACTACGCTTTCTTCCATGTCCTGTCTCCCTGTGCAGCTCACCTGGGCAGGGCCTGAGCTCTTGAGCAATCTACTTATTAGCTTCCCTCTTCCCACCTATAGTGCTTGTTCGAGTGAATATACTCCCATATTTCGGTACCCAGCCATATGCTCCTTCCCCTGTATGCACACTGTAGCTTATGAGTCCCAATATTTAAATTGGGGGGAGACAAGATGCCCATTTCATGCCCACTTTATCACATTTCAACTTGGAGTTATCAAGGATGTGTGTATTAGTGGGTATCAGATTCTTGCCTGATTATAACAGAGCATTTTTCTTCTGAGTTATTTTTTGTTCTTGTGTATAGCCAAAAACCCTAAAAGGAAGGAGGAAAGGGTGACAGGATTACTCAGACTCCATCAAGGCCTTCAAAGAGCACATTTAGAGATCACAGAAATCCTGTACCCATGGCAGCCATAGATTGTGCCAAGAAAAGTGAGTTGTTCATAAAGTGAGGTGTGGAGAGAAACCTGGCTTTGACTGTGGCTGCTAAGGTGAAGTGATACACGAACATTCAAACCGCAAATCCCACTGATCATGAGGATTCCTTGGATTGGGATGACAATGGAAATGGTGCAAGAAGAGGCAGGAGCTCTGGGAACAAAATCACAGAAGTCCTGCAAGAGGACTTGAGCATGTCGAGGGGTGGGGGGGGCGGGTGCTGGCCTGGGGGGAGAAGGTGGCTGGCACTTGCTGAGCATCTGCCACACTTGAGCTTTTCTTTTTCTCTCTGTTTAGCACATTTACCCTGCCCCAAACAATTTTTATCAGTATAGGGTTTTATATGTCCACTCCAGAAGCAAAAAAGGATGTTTAGAATAGTTAAATCACCTGCCCAAGCTTGTAAGTTGTATGTGGGGAACCCAAGCTTTAAAATTGTATGACTTCAAAATCCATGACTTCTTTGTTATGACCAACTTGCTCAACCAATCATTCTACAAAAATAAAAAATAATAAATTGTAACCAAGGAAAACAAGGTGATTTGTCAGAATTTGTCAGAATCAGGACCAGAACTCAGGACTCCTGAATTTCTAATGGGTCCACTCCAGTCCTACTGCTGTGTGTGTGTGTGTGTGTGTGTTTCCCATGTAATTGATAATTGCCCTGTCTGTTAACACCAAAACAGAATGAAGCCCTGTTTGGTTCTGCTAGAATTTCAGGACATTTTCTGAAACTTCATGAGTGAATTGTCACCTTTGTTTTAAAGACATAGGTTATATTGAAATTATATTGCCTTGGTTTACAGCCCAGATCTGCAACTTGGAGTGTGACATTGACTAGTTACTCAACATTTCTGTGCTTTAGGGTCCTTATCTATAAAATGTGAAAGACATTATGGGACTAAATAAGTCTGTCCATTTATCTAGTTTACCATCATACTGGGCATATAATAACCACACCATAAAGAGTAGCCATTATTATTTCTGTTCCTCATCTGACTCACTAGTAGGCAAGGTGGTTCTACTGGCAGAACAGAAGGATTGGGAATGAAGAGGATGATTATTTCTCCATGATTCCCAGAGGTCTATGAAGGTATATTTCTCTGGTGGCTTGGATCAGATCTACACCTGTCTGTGTCCCAGCCTCATAATTATCCAAATAATTAATTAGTTACAATGCTCCAGACACTTAACTGGGTACCAAGACTACAGAGACAAAGAGAACAGAATCTGTCCCTCATAGTTCAGTCAGGATGCAAGTCCATTAGTGTGCATGTTTGTGTGTGAGTGTGTACTTCCCCTGTACATATGGACCCAAACTTTGGGAAAACCAAAGGCCAAATGCAATCAGCAAGAGGAGACAGGATGGGATGGAAGTGAAATGAGGGAATACTTTACAAGATTCGCTTTTGACCTGTGTGGTAGGTTGAATTCTGTACCCCAAGTAAAACAAAAATAAAACACATGTTTTTAAATTTAAAATCATTCCTGTGGGTGTGAACCCACTGTAAATAGGAAATTTTGAAAATTTTATTTTTAGCTAGAGTGTGGCTAACTAAATCATGAAGTGTCTTAATCAGATTACTGGAGTCCTGTATAAGCAGAAAAATTTCATACACAATCAGAGAAAGCCATGGAGAGGAGCCAGAACAGAAGTCAGCAGGAACCTGGAAGAGAAAGGAAAGAACAGAATGCAATATGATGAGAAAACAAAGCAACTCCAAGGATGCTACAGACCCTGGAAAGAAGAAAGCATTCCAACCTCTGAAACAGTTAGGCAATAAATTTTCATTTTTTAAACCAACGCATTGTGTGATATTTGTCATAGCAGCCAGGAAACTAAGACAACCTGCAAACATCATCAGACTAGAGAGCACATGGATCTAACCCATCACTACATCCTTAGCACCTAACTCAGTGTGGGTGAGTGAATAGTAGCTGAAAAGGTATATGAATGAAAAGGAGGAAAGAAGGGCTTCCTCCTCAAGGAGAGGACCAGCCTTGGTGAATAGATCACAAGTGACATGGCATCAAAGAAAGGGCTTTTCACAGCAAGTGCTGAGGTCCCAGAGAGCAGTTACCTTTTATTTAATAATCTCATATACAAGTGAAAAGCCCAAAGGATGCCAAACTCTCTCCAAGAAAATTGGCTACTTTTTTCTTGGGGAGGAATAAATAAAAGGGTGGTGAAAGAGAGGAAAACCTTTGACTCCAGGATGAGTCAGAGCAGAACACAGAGGCAAGAAGATATGAATTCCTTACTAGAGGCATAACTTGGGCAAAGGAATAGGAAAAAGGAAGACAAAATAGTTCTGTATGACTGGAACACAGGGATTTGTGGATGAGTATCTATGACATGAGGCTGAAATATTAGGCATGTCCAGGCCACACCATGTGTGACAGTTTGAAGTTATTTTATGAATCCCAAAAAGAAAAAGATTATGTTCTTGAACTAATCCATTCCTGTTGGTGTGAGGCTCTTTCAGTTGGACTACATCAGTGAGGCATGACTCAGGTTGAGTTTCCAACCTCTTTCTGGGGCTTATATAAATGGAGACACAGAGAGAGACACACACACAGAAAAAAGAAGCCACCATTTTAATCCTGCCATGTGAGAAAAAGGACTCAAGATTTGTGCACAGCTGAGCTCAAAGACAGAAGCCCCAAGAGGCTCAAGTTGCTGAGGTCCAGGGAGAGATTCCTGATTGTTCACAGCTGAGCTCCAGGAGAAAGTAGAGAGAGACCAGCAGACCCACCATCTTGCCTGATTGCCATATGGCAGGACACTAGGATCACTAGTAGCTGACTTTGGTGAGAAAGCATCTTTGATGGTGCCTTGATTTGGACATTTCATGGCCTTGGAACTGTAAGCTTTTACCCTAATACATTTCCTTTATAAAAGCAAACACATTTCATCTGTAGCCCTTTGGCAAACTACAACACCATGCTAAGAAGATCTGAAGTTTATTTTGAACTCTAAGGAACACCATGAGAGCTTTGTAACCTAAGGAGTGGCAGGATCAAATTTGATGCTGGGAAGCAAATTCTCTTTTAGATGCTTAATGTGTGGTCAAACATGGCAAAAAATGGCCACAACCCCTTCACATTCCTGTGTGTACTCTCTTTTCCATGTGATTTTGCAGCTCCTTCCATCAAATATTGGAGTTTGTACGTTCCCATCCACCCTTGAATCTAGGCTTGGCCATTTTACTTGCTTTGGTCAATGGGACATTACCAAACATGATGCAAAGATTTGAAAGGTGTTTGTACATTAGGGCTTTCTCACTCTTGCTCTCTTTGGAAACTGAGACCTCCATATGAATGAGCCTCAGCTAGCCTAGTGGGAGTAGAGAAGCCACATGGAGGGCAACCAAGGCATCTCCATGAACAGTTAATAAACTTCAGATAGGTGAGTGTGACTAGCGTAGATAATGCAACCCAGTTTGGACATGTTCTTGGTCTAGTCTGCATTCTGATGGTTGTGGACCCATAATAAATAAGATGTCTTCAAGATCTCTTCAGCTAAGGTGTGGCCCAACTGAATCAGGTTAGGCTTTAATCAGGATTACTGGAGGCCTTTATAAGCAGAGGGAAAGTTAGACAGAGAGAAGCCACAGGGAATAGTCAGGAGCTGAAAGTCAAGAGAACCTGAAAGAGATAAGGGAAGACACTGCCATGTGCATTGTCATGACAGAAAACCCAAGGATAAAGGATTGCCAGCAGTCAGCCCTGGAATGCCACCGTCTTTGAAGAGAAAGATTCTCCTTGCTGATGCCTCAATTTTGGACTTCTAGCCTCAAAACCATAAACTAATAAATTCCCATTGTTAAGCCAACCCACTGTATAGTATTTATCTTAGCAGCCAGGAAACTGAAACAACTGAAACAACTGATATGAAAATGGACAAATGTATGTATGAAATAATGCTGCTTTTCTAAAGCAAACACTGAGTCCTCAAATCCCTTTGTTTATGTATTTACAAAGATCTAAATGTCTGTAAATAGCAGTAGAAGCATGGAGAAAGTGTGACTGAAAAGATGCATTTCTGGTTGTTAGCATATATTGAAGACAAGGGGAGGGGACAAACCATGGCAAGAAAAATAGTATAAACAGGAAGCAATATGGGACTTAAAAAATAGCATATATGGGATGACACCATTTGTGTAACATATGACTTTATCTATAAAATATTAGAACAAAAATATTACATACATATATATACATATATGAATGTATGTGTATAAATATATATACACAAACACATACATCCATATGCATTTGTACAATATCTATCCATCCATCAATCAATTTTCATTGAGCACCTACTAAATTCCAGGCACTGATATGAAGATATAATGTGAAAAAAAGGAGTCAAAACTCCCTGATTCATGGAGTAGAGAGAGACAGAGCAATTAAAACATTCTATCTTACTACATACTTACAACAATTATACTTCACATTTTAATAATTATTAATAAATAAATTAGTTAATGCTATGGAGAAAGATAAAACTTGGAAGAGGGGTACAGAATACCATGGGTGCCTATGGTACTGAAATTTTAAATAGGTTTGGTGGAAAGGTGCTCACTGAGAGAGTGATATTTGGGAAGTCAATGAGGAGGCTATAAAAATAATACAGGTGAGAGACGGTAGCCCATTGAACTAGAATGGAGATGATGGGGGGATCAAAAAGTGGTTGGACTCTGAATATATTCTGAAGAGAGAGCCAAAAGGATTTGCAGAAGGATTTGATGTGACATGGGAAAGAAAGAGGGGAATCGCATGTGGATCTAAGATTTGGGGCAGCTGATCCAATGGAAAGATGGAATTTCTATAAACTAAGACAGGGCAGAGAACAGGTGTAATAGGTTTTAAAGGCAAGATTAAGAGTTCAGTGCTGGACATGTTAAATTTTAAATATCTATTAGACATGCAAAGGGGGATGAAGAGTAGGTAGTTGCATCTAAATATTAGGAAAGAGTCCAAGCCATAGGTACAAATTTGGGAGTCAGCAACCTAGAGATTTTTTTAAGTTCTGTGGCCAGATGAGATCATCAAATGTATAAATAGACTAGAGAATAGAAGAGATCCAAATACTAAGTCCTTGTTAATATGTCATGATACATATTATATAGTCATGACATACACATAGTATAAAGTGAAAAAAGCACGTTTCAAAGTGCTGTGTATACTTTGTCTGGTTAAGAAGAACTCTAACTAAACACTTATAGTTATTTTTATGTCTGTATATGTATGTAAGAACAAGGTGAAAGAGATTAAAAGATACAACAGAAGGTTATTCACATTGCCTAGCTCACAGGGATGGAAATGGAGGTGGGTGTCCATGTTGAGGACATCATTAGCTATGCCTTTATACATCTTTGTATATTTTTTTTATTTTATTTGTTACAACAGGCATATGTTATGATTTGTAAAATACTCAAAGAACAAAAATTAAAATTGTTTCCTTCCAAAATAGTCGTTTCTGATTTCCTTCCAGGTGGGAGGAAGAATAACACAAGTTATCTTCAAAGCATTTTGCAAACACTAGGACCAAATTGAAAGGGTAGAAAGGCCTCTTGATGCTCTGCAAAAATTCAGCATATTAGACAGAAATCCCAAAGTAGGAAGCCGGCATTGAAAATTTGCCTTGAGCAAGAGCTCTCAGCGCCCAGAAAAGTTTCAGCTGAGCATATCCAAATAGGCAGGAAGCTTCAAATGGAAAACATGAAGGAGGTAGTAGCAAAAGAAGGGCTCTGTATCCTGGATTGGAACTAGAGTAAGAATCTACGTTTATACAGGTTTTAGGAGTAATTACTGGTTTGGAAGCAAATATCAGCCATACAGGATATTGGTTGAAACCATTAGCTATGGACTCATCCTGGCTTTATTGCAATTTCAGTTCTGCCAATTTAATATCTCACCTAAGGCAAGTTATTATGCCTCTCTGCTCTCAGTCTTCTCCTCTGAAAAGGTTATCATCATCACAATCATCAGAATTTATTATAGAGCTTGCTCCATTTGGGTGTTTTGTTTAAATAAAATTATACTTGTAAAACTCCTCAATCAATGCCTGGCATATAGCAAGTATATAATAAATATTTGCTGCTTTTGTTATGATTATTATTGTGATGATGACGATGATGATGTCAGTAAAATGTATTTGGTTAAAAAGATGGATGTAACGTGAGATGGATGTAATTTGTGAACTTTGCTAGCAGCAACCTCAACGCCACAGAATCTACTTTGGTCCTAGGGCTTATCAATCTCCTGTATTTGGACAAGCTGATTACTGAACAAAAAGTGGACTGTTCCTTCATCCCTTCTATTTAACGGAATTTCAGCTATGGATTTTATATCCGGTCAAAGAAGATGGAGATAGACAGTCCTTCCTGGGAAACAAATTCTTCAAACACAGTAAGTATTAAACCAATGTCTATGGAACCAAATGACCCAAACTAAGGTCAATACCAATATGGAACAGGATGTTGTTAGAACTCCTGGATGGCCATTACAATTATTATATTAAAGCTAAAAGCTCATTATTTCAGAAGATATAACAAAAATAATAGCTATCAATTGTTATAGTTACTATTATTTTTATACTAATAGTGCCATTCACTATTTTAAGCATTTTACATGTATTAATCTATTTAATTTTTATTAAAACCCTATTCTAAAGAAGAGAGAATAATTAATACTATGGCACTTTGTCCTATTTGTTTCTTTGTTTACTTGTGGTAAAGAGCTGCTAATAAGACTTGGGAAGTATCTAACATGCATGAAAAATGCCCTGGCAATAGCTTTGAGGAACACAACTAGCAGACTACCAAAGATTGGTGTTTCCTTACAATGATGGGGGGATTTTCCTGGAAAGCAGCTGCCCATCCAGGCTTGATATTTCCCAATCCCCTGTATCTAATCTAGGTGGTGTCCTGTGACTAGCTTGTTCTTGGACAGTGAAATATGAGTAAATGTGATATGTGTCAGTTTTGGGACAAGGAATTGAAATCTATGATGAACCTTCACCATGTTCTCTCTTTCCACTCTGCATCAATTCTGAAAGCTGGGTGGTAAATATGGGGGTGTTACAAGTTAGAAGGGACCTGAATCTCTGGCCTATACCTTGGAGGCAAGCCCCTCTGGAGGCTGCCCCACCAGGAACTCTGACATTACTAAGCCACCCTGAAGTTCTTTGTCACAGCAATTAGCTTACCCTGACTATCATTATTATTGTCATAATTGTAATTATTGCCAAATAGCCTTTCACGTTTAAGAGAAAAGAATAGAAGCCAGAAACCCCACTGTTTTACTGTAGCCATGATCATCAAAGAAACTTTGCAGCCTGGTAACTCACTAAAATGTAATGCTTAAAGTTTGGGTAAAGAGAAAAATCCTTCTTGATGTATTTGTTCATTTTCTTTCCTGGGTTGTGAAAGGCCCTTCCAAACAACAAAGCAAGGTGACTATTTCTCCCGAAGTGCTTGGAAATGACACTTTTGGGAGATTACTGGCTTCCAGATAGTGACTCCCAGATGTAGAGGAACTAAGGATGGCAACTAGACCTGGGTGATCAAGCTTTCCCAGACCTTATGTCTGAGCAACTAACATGCCATAAACAATTTGGGAATATGTCCACATCACTGAGTGGCCAAGCAGATGGAAATCTTTTTCTGCTCAGAAGCAACGCAGGTTTACAACTTCCCTGTGGTCTCTGGAATAAGAGCAGGGAAATGAGTAATCACAGCATCAGATGCCATTTTAAAGTTGGTCCACAAAAGCCAATCTTCTTTCTCCTAATTTTAACTGGTTGAAAATGATAAAGGGACATTACCTTAATGTCTCCCTACTTCCATTTTCCCCAGAGTAATATATTGATTTTTTTCCCCTGAGTCTATCAGCTTGTCATTTATAGACTCAAAATTTGCATCCAGGTCAAGATAGTTAAAGCACATCACATAGAACAATTTGTTTCATAATTTGCTGTAAGTACTCCATAAAAGATATCCCCCTCTGCCATCATTCACCATCCACTTTCACAACTGCTCAATTCTGCCACTGGAGCATGAAAGCAGCTGTAGGCAATATATAATATATAAATGAATGGGATTGGCTGTATTTTAATAAAACTTTATTTACAAAACAAATATTTCGAACTATTTCAAGTATAGGGAAAAGCAACTGTCAAGAACTTAAGTATTAGTGTGCATGGCATGTTCAAGGAAAAGAAAGACGTGAGCAAGGGGGACAGCCAAGTGAGAAGAGGACCAAGAGGTATCAGAGACCAGATAAGGTAGGACATCATAGGGAACAACTGAATTCTAAGTCTATGTGTGACTGGAAGCCATTAAGGGGGACAACATTATCTGCATTATGCTTTATAGAATCTCCTGGTTGTGGTATAGATAATGGATGGCATGAAGGTAGGATGAAGCAAGGAAACCTTTAGAAGTAGTTACAATACTATGGGAAAATATAAATATTTTTGGAGCAGGATTATAGCAGTGGAAATACAGGGACACTGACCTGGGATACATTTTGGCAATGGAACCAAAGGTACTTCGGATGTATTTGATGGGCAAGAGTAGGAAAGAAATAAATCACAACAAATTACTAAATATTTTGCTTGAGAAACAAGATGGATAGTGAAAGACTGGGAGAGTTTGGTTTGGCTAGCACATGATCTGCAAACCATTTTCTCTAGAAAAAGCTGAAGTGATCATTAGCAATCCATTTGTTCAGTCTTAAACTGGTTGTCATCATCTGTGATATACACTGCTGTTTATTGATGCCTCCAAGGAGTGACGACTTTAGAATAAGATCTGGCTAGCTATGTGACTCAGAGAAATCAGCCTCTCTGAGCCATTATTTTCTCATGTGGGAAATAAGTTTATTTTACTCACCTCACAGGGTTGCTTTGAAGAAAATTTCTTAATGAAAATTTTGGCATAAAGTAGATTCTCCATAAAATTTGTTTCTCTTCCTTCTCATTTATTTATTAATTCAACTACTATTTATTTTATATTGTACCAAGTATGTGCCAAGTATACTGTTCCAAATCTGGGGATACAGAAGTGAATGAAACTAACCCATCTCAGTCCTCATGGACCACACATACCTTCTTGTGTGATGTATGAGTATGGATGTCAATATGTTTGGATATACATATATATCAGTGATTCTCAACCAGGGGCAATTTTGTCCTCAAGACCACATTTGACAATGTCTGGAGACATTTTTGTTTTTCACACCTGGGGGAGGGAGTGTGCTACTGAATTGGATGCCAGGGATGCTGCTAAACATGCTGCAATGCCCAAGATATCCCTACCCCAACAATGAATTATCCAGCCTAAAATGATAATACCCTATTGAGAAATTTTGATATGGATGTGTGTGTGTGAGGGAGAGGAGAGAAAGAGAGAGAAAGAGAGGGAGAGAGAGAAATACACTATGAGGAATATTATATGGAAGAAGGTGATTGAGGTCAGGAGTGACTTTATGTACAATTATCAGGCAAGTTTAACTGAGGAGGTGACACCTGAGTAAAATAAAGGCTCTTTCTTGGTACAATCTGAGAGAAGAATTTTCCAGATAGAAGGACTAGGACTTGTCACTGACCACTGAGCACAAGACTGAAAAACAACTTGACTCCAATCATAAAAGTTGGTCATTAATTTTTGCCCTAATCTTCAAGGCTTTATGCATTTTCTTATTTCTTCCATATTGTGAGTTATGATTAGAAAGACAAAAATTTTGAAGTTGAATAGACTTAGGATTAAATCCTTGGCTTATAACTCATTACATAATCTTGAGAAATCTTACTTAATATCTTGCAGCCTTAGTTTACCTTTAAAATAGGATTGATGACAAATATATGACTAGGCTGTTTTGAAAACTAAGTGAAATAGCCCATTTAAAGCACCTCTTCCCATGTCTAACACAGAAGGAATTCAATAAATGATCATCCCCCTCCTGTCCAATTTTTTTTGGAAATGGGAGTGGGGAACTGAGTGATTCACTATTTCTATCTCTGTAAATGACCACTAGTAAGTCAGTGGGCTAAAAGTCTCGGGATCACATTTTAATTTTCTTTCTCTCCCTCTCATGCTTTCATTCCCCTATTGAACTGGCCCCAAAGTCATGCAGTTTCATCTTTTTTGGTAAAAGTAAATGAGTTTGGTATTTGAGAGTTTGGGTCTCCCATGTTAGTGGAACAACCAATGGAGCTGTCCAGCAGGGAGTTAGAAATTAAGGAGCAGCCTACATAAGAGAAGCTAATTCCCAAGTTGTCATTAGGGAGGCATCTAACTCGCAGCATTACTGGAAAGGAAGATATTGTCAAGAGGAAAAAATGATTGAATCTTAGGAAGGCTTTCATGTAAAGAACATCCATCAAGTTGGCAGAAGAATCCAGAGAAAGAAGTTTCACAAAAGACAAAAGAGCAGAGGTAGTCAGCAGATTCCGATATGTTAGAAAAGGATGAAGAGAGAATAAAATCTACTGGAATTGGTCATTGCAAGAGCAAAAGTCAATTCACCTGGGAACCAATTTTGTAGAGTTGTGTGGACAGAATCCAGATCACAAGGAGATCCATGTTAAATTGGGACATAATATCATAATGTATAATGATTTTGGACTTAGAATTCCAGGATTAGATATTTGTGCTCCCAAATATTGATTATACCTTCTCCCTATGGTTTTAAGTAATCTATGGTGCAAAGCACACCATATGAGTGTTTATAGGGAATTTTAGAAGAGGAGAAGGTGAGCACACATCTACTTGATGATTTCAGCTGAGTTGCTGACAAGCTGAAAACCTTGGCAGACTATAGGGAGTAGGACCCTGGAACCAGTGAATACAGCAGAATACTTAGAATGGGGAGCTCTATGTATATAAATAGGGAAGTCAGTCATTTACAAGGTTAAGATTTGCCTGTGCACATCCTCTGTTTTCATCCAGTAATTTAATAATTGTGACAAATGTTGCATGTTAATGAATAGCTTCCTACAATGTTGTATTTAGAAGATACACAAATGAGGACCATTGGTGCAGCTCAAGATTGTAACTATTGCTGGTTTTCCATGTGGGGTTATACCAAAGCATCACGAATCATGATTTAAAAAAAAAAAAAAAGCAGGAATTCTAAACTGGGGGCAGAACTCAACTGAAGTTACAGTATCACCTTATCCTGGATCAAACCATCACACTTTTGTGACTTTTTCCAGCAAAGCAGAAGCCAGTAGCCTGGAGCAAGATATTAGGAGGGTGGGTTGAAGAAGCTAACCTGAATCTTTGCAGTCTTAGTTACTCTATCAGTTTATCAGAGCTGCTATGACAAGCACCACAGAATGGGTTGGCTTAAATGACAGGATTTTATTGGCTCACAGTTTTGGAATCTAAAAGTCCAACATGAAGATATTAGAAGACCATGTTTCCTCTAGTCTGTTGCATTCTGGTGGTGGCACAATCTCTGCCTCCATCACATGGTAGTCTGTCTCTATCTCCTCCTCTGGTTTCTGCCCCTCCTGCTCATTCATCACCTTATCGGTGGTTTCCAGTCATAATGGATTAAGGCTGACCCCTCAGTTTGGCCCACCTTAACCAATAACATATTCAGAGAACCTATTTACAAATGGGTTCACACCCACAGGACTGGGGGTTAAGACTTGAAGATGTGTTTTGTGGGGGACATGATTCAATATCCAATAGTTCCCACTGTCCATTTCTCTCCACTTCCCCCAATGCATTCACACACACACACACACACACTTGAAATAAGTGTTTTGGAAAACATAGGTGTAGCACTTTGATATTATTGATGAATACCATAAAGTAATATTGAATTATGTTTGTAAACTGGTCTTTTCCTCTGGGCATATTAGAGTGTATTGGATTCAGAGGTTTTACTTTTACTTGATTAAATAATGATTAAGGCTTTAACTGGGCCACGTCAGTAGGATGCATCCCAGTCCCCTTGATGGGGCGGACTCACAGAGAAACCACACTGCAGAGAAGGGAGTTTAGAGTTTTTGAAGTGGAGCCCTGGGAAATAAGCACACAGAGGAGCTTGGTCATGAGAAAAGAGAAAAGGTCCCGGGAAGAGAAACAAGCCATTCATCTGATAGTCTACAGCTGGCCTTGTGGAGATAGCAGAGGAGCTAAGCCCAGAGGGAAGCAAGCCCTGGGAAAAGAGAAACCCAGGAAGCCTGAACCCTTACAGATATCAGCAGCCATTTTGCTCCAACACGTGGCAATAGACTTTGGTGAGGGAAGTAACTTATGCTTTACGGCATGGTAACTGTAAGCTTCTACTCCAAATAAATACCCTTTTAAAAAGTCAACAGATTTCTGGTATTTTGCATCAGCACCCCTTTGGCTAACTAACACAATAGGAAATCAGAACACTTAGGAAATGGAAATCCTCAATTGGCAGTCATTTCTTATTCCTGAGACAATCCTTGAGACTTACAATGATAGCTCCCATTTATTCAGGGCTGATGATAAACCAGGTTCTCTCCCACTTAATGTTCAAAACAACTCTAGGAGGTGAGTATTTATTATGCTCATTTCACAGATGAGGAAGCTTCAGCTCAGGGAGATTAAATAACTTGCCCAAAGTCATCAGCTGGTCAATGATGAGGCTGAGATTCAATTTCATGTCTCCTTGATTGAGAGCTCAGATCTTCCCAGTACACATATATTGCAATCCCCATTCTGGCCATATCTTAAGACTATTTTATTGAGGAGATTTAAAACAGACTTATCTATCTTTTCTGTTCTATTTTCCCAGACGTTGGTAAAAATCACTACCACTTTCAACACTAGACCAAGACTAAAAGGTAGCAAATCTTCATACATTTCCCCCTATTTTTCACTTCCTTGTATTTTTATGTATATATTTGTTATCCTTAAAAGTAAAGGTTTTACTTTGAATATTTTTAATCATGGATCATAGTCCCACTGACCAAAATATTTCACTAACTTATTCCATAAACACTTATTCTATCAGGCATTGTGCCAGATACTTAGGACACATGATGATAGCACTTCATGTCCCTGGCTTCATGGAGTCACTAGTACAACTAAGTGGGAAAGGAAAGGAGATGTGGACAGAAATGCAAACTAAGAATCCTGTGATAAATATCACAATGACAGTCTATACAATGTACTGTTAGAGCACAAAGCAACAAAACCAAGTATGATTTCCTGATGGACAGGGTATGAAAGGTCTTTGGACTGAGCAAATGGAAGGAAGAATTTGTTATTACCAGAGATGGGAAGGCAGAGATGAGAGTGGAGCAGGTTGTGGGGGTGGGGAAGGGTGGAAGTTGTCTATTAGATTTGCAAATGGAGATGTCTAATAACTAGTTGGATATCTGGAGTTTGGGAGAGAGGTCTGGGCCCTTCAGCATATAGATGGTGTTTAAATCCTAATATTGGATGAGATCATCAAGGGAATGAATTGTAAGGGAAGAAAAGAGGGTCAAATACTGAGACTGGGAGAGCCCCACATGAACATGTCAAGAAGAAAAGAAGGCATTGATAAAGGAAACTAGGAAAGAACCACCCAAACAGTAGGAAAAAATCAAGGAGATTTAGAGTACTGGAATTCTTAATGAAAGGATGTCAAAGAAGAGTGAATTGCTAGTGCCAAATGTTACCAATAAATCAAATAAGAGGAGCTTTGAGAATTGATCATTGGATTTAGTAATATGGTGACCTTTAAGTGAGCAGTTTCCATAGAGCAGTAGGGAAAAGAGCCTCCTTAGAGAAGCTGTAAAGGAAAGCGGTAAAGGAAAATAGGAGGGTATAAATTAGAAACAGTGAGAATAGATACCTCTTTCAAGATGTGCAGCAAAGGTGATCATAAATGGGGTGGAGACTCACAGGAGAAGTAGTGTCAACAGATTACTTTTAAGACAGGAAAAATGGCACATGATTGTCTGCTGATGTGAATGGTCTAATAGAGAGGAATGGGTACTGAGGATATGACATGTAGAGGGTAAAGCAATGTCCTTGATAGGAGCTGTCTATATAGGGGCATGATATGATGAGATTTTTGTTTATTTATTAAACACAGGGAAGGGAATTAGTTTATTTAGCATCTGCCATATGCCAGGCACCATGCAAATGCTTTGCACTAGCTATTCTACTTAACTTTTCGTAACAGCTCTTTAAGGCATCCCCAAGGCTCATAAAGAGTAAATATTTTGAGCTACTGAACAGCAGAGCCAGAGTTTGAATTCTCAACTACCTCAGTCTAAAGACCATGCTCCTATCTAGACATATACTTACCTCCTCTAACAAGAGAAAGCAAGCAAGCAAATGAAAAAAAAAAAGTTTCTGGCAGGTGTAAATGATGGAGCATGTTAGTAGGTAGCAAACAAATTAGGAAGCTATTTTAGTCATCTACATGACCCATGGTGACTGCAAGGGCCTTGCCTAAGACCCTGGAAGCTGCACTGGAGAGAGAAGACCAAAACTGAGAGGCATTTCTGAGGTAGAGTCCCCTGGGCCTGGGCTGCTAAGATGCAGTTAATGGCTTATGTTGTAAAAGACACTGGGGAAGAGATTAAGATGCATTTCTGCTTCCTCTCTGGGGGAGTGGGTGGATGGTGATTCTGTGGACTACAAAAAAGGAGAGGAAGTGTTCTCAAAGGGAAAAAAATATTAACCTAAGTGGATTTATTGTCTTCCCTTTCTCCTTCCTTCTTTGACCCATATCTTTCTCCCCTCTCTTCTACCTCCCACTTTCAGGCCCTACACGCTGAGGACAAAAGGACAGTTCCTAGCAGAGAGATCCTCTAGGGAGAAAAAAGAGGTAATAGGATAAGATGTTATCATAGTTACGTTGTAGGGGATCTTACCACCTGTAATTCCTACAAGCACCCAATGAGGTCCGTACTTTCGCAGGCTCATTTGATTTGAGACACTGTGGAAGGATGAAGAGTGGCCCTTCGACATATACCCACATCCTAATGGAACCTGTGAATGTTGCCTTTAATGGAGAAAAAAAGGGGGGTTGGGGCGGAGGAACGCAGCCACAAGCCAAGGAATGCTGGCAGCCACCAGAAGCTGGAAGGCGCATGGGCAGCCCTAGAGCCTGCTGACACCTTGAATTTTGGCCTTCCAGAACTGTGGGAGAAAAAGCTTCTTTTGTTCTAAGCCACTTTTACAGTAAATTGTTACAGCAGCCACAGGAAACTGTCATAGACATCAGGGGTCTCAGAGTTTAAGTAATTAGCCTAATAAATGGCCAAGCCCTCTTCAAACCCAAGAGGTCTGGCTCAGAGACTTGTAAATTTCTCTGCTGCAGTCCTCCCAGTAGCTGGCTTCCATTAAAGGTTTCAGAGAGACAAAAATAAGAAGGGAATTCCTGTTGGGCTTAGTTGTTTACCACTAACTCCTCTGCCAATGACCTTCAGGGTCCTGACTCTACGCATTAAGTAGAAACACTAACGTTTAATTAGTAAATCGTGTCTCCAAGAATCGCCCTGGGGCAGCTTGGGACTGGGTCTCTGGGAGGTCTGGTGAATGATGCGGCTGGGTCTGGAGCCCCTTGTTTGCAGGGCCTCAGAATCCCAATCAGCCACCAGAGGCAAGCCCGCTCCTGGACTGCCTTGCCTTTCACCAAGGAGCGGGCGGCCAGGGGCTTCAGCCCTACACTTGTCAGCCCTGAGTCTCCGGATATTTTCCAGAGATTAAAGGAACCTCCCATCTGGAATCAAGGGCGAGGGGAACATTTGGTGGAAAAAAAGTTTTCTTGTCCCCTTCCCCTCTACAAGTGAGCTTTAAAATAAAACTTAATTTTAAAAAAATTTTTAAAGAGGTTTCACATTTCCATGAAAAATCTCCTCTGACAAACCATTTTCAAAGTCTCTCAGCGCTGAGATTTTGCTTCCTCTGTGTTCCTCAGAACCATGGGCAGCTCCTCAGCTGCTAGCACCGAGGGGAGGAGCCTTCCTCGGCTTTAGCCCTGCCCACCCCATTTCTTGTCAAGCCCGCCCTTCCCTTGCTCCACGCACAGAGCTCGCCTCACCTCCTCCTCTGCACGGACTGCTCCTACTTCCTCAGTCTTCTCGGAGCCTTTGAAATACACACACAAACACACCCTGCCCTCCTTCGCCCGATTTAGTCATGCTCTCAGGGGTCACTCTGCTAGTTCCTCTGAGAAGCCTAAGACAGCCTTGCACTCAATCTGAGACCACTGTCTCCCCCAGGCTCCCACAGAACCTTGAAATACCCCTGCCACATCCTGTAACACTGGGCAGCATCATTTTCTATTAGCTTGTCAGTGAGCCTCACGGGCCAGGATCTTTCTTCATTTATTCATCTTTATTATCCAAAATTCTAATACATAGTAAAGGTGTTCAACAAAGATCTGTAAATGATCGGATCAGTGTGGGAACAAATGAATGGATGGCTATGGGGTTGCTTGAGTCTCGACTCCTGGATCCTCAGTGGACTGTCTAAAGTATAGATAATGCATCTTGCTCTTCTTTCCATCCTTCATGAGGCCTTGCCCATACTATATTATTGATTGATACCCACTCAAAATTAATCTTGATTGAAGAAATTTCAGAAGTTTCTGATGCCATTAACCTGATGGCTCTGTGTTTTAATGAGCTAGACCCAGGATCTGTTTTCAAAATCTTATCACTCACAATTTCCCCCCAAGAAAGCATTTAGCATATCAGACTACTCGCTGTGTTCCAAACAAGACATATACTTGAGTACCTCTGTGTTTCTGCCCATTCTGTTGCCCCTACCTAGAACATGCCATTCTGTCCCCATTCTGTCCAACTACAAAACCCTTCTTATCATCCAAAGTCTAGCTTAAATGTCCCCCGCCCACCAGACTTTTATTGCACTTTGCACTAACTTCTATTATTGCATTTTCTACTCTTAGATTCCTGTAGCATCCTATTATGTCTCATTATGCTGTGAGATCCTTGAAAACAAAAGTGGTATTGTGATGGTTATGCTAATGTGTCAACTGGGCCAGGTAATTGTGCCCAGGTGTTAGGTCCAGCAAGCACTGGGCTAATTATAATACAAGAGCATTTATGGACTTCGAGAACCAGTGAGTTTACTGTGCGGATGGCTGAGTACATCTGCATCAATCAGGGAGGTTGCATCAGCAATGGATGGTGCTTTCATCCAATCAGTTGAATGCCTTAAAAGGGGAAGTGATTTCAATATTCAGAGAGAATTTCCCAGGTCGTCTTTGGGCAGCCAACTTCTCCCAGAAAGTCATCAAGGACCTTCATTGGGCTTTCATCGGAGGCCCTGGTTTGCAGCCTGCCTGCAGAACCTAGACTTGTGCATGTCCACGGTTGCGTGAGAGATGCTTATAAAATCTCATATTATTGACAGATATCTCCTGTTGATTCTGTTTCCAGAGAGAACCCTGACTAATACAGGTATCTTATTCAACTTTGTACCTCAGAATAGCCTGGGGCTATTCTGGATCCTGGAACATAGAGTTGCTCAGTAAGTGTCTAATGAATGGATGGATGTACAATGATCAACTTGACCAAGCCAGAACAGAAAGTCATCAACAATGATTGCAACTTGGATTCTTTACCACCCGAGCCATTTGCCAGGAAAAGAAACCACACATACAAAAGGTGAGTGGCCAAGCCCAAGATTGTACAGGGACTCAGTGGCATAACCAGAACAAGAGCCCAACGTCTTTTTCACTTGTCAGCCCTGACATGGTGCAGCTTGGTCTTATATGCACATTTCTTTATCACTGGCAAAATAAGCAGAACCTGGGGCTCACGCAGGAGCTAAATGGAAGGCCTAGTCCCCTGAGAGTCCTTGTAGTCCTTTGACTTCAGAAAGCAATAGGCTCATTGTCCCTGCCAGATGCATCCTTCCTGTGGAGGCTGCAGACAAAGGTGATTAGCTGCCTTTCAATGTCTATGAAATGCAAATGTGTTCCACGCACACGTCAGTGACATCCATTGTCAGCCTTTGTGCAGGGGCCAGATAATGCCAGTTAAATACCAAGGCTCACTTCACAGGTGTGCTGATTGCCTCTGCAAAATGATTTACCAGAGGAACACTCTGGGTGTGAAGTTGACAAGAAAGAGCATTCCTTCTCCCCTTCTCTCCATCTCAGCTATTACCTTTTACATTTGGTCTTTGTAAGATGCCAAGAATTAACACCCCCTACTCCCCCAAAAAATTAGAATCATGCTTCATATGTGCAAACTGAACCAGTGACATCTCCGTTATCCAATCTCCCCATCACTACTTCCCCCACCCCCAGTACTGACCTCTGGTCTTTGTTCGTCCCTCCCCTCTCTAATCACCCAACTCACAGCCTCCTGAATCATCTTCTAAGGAGGTGAAGCTCTCATTTTGTCATTTTCCTACTCAAAAGCCTTCAATGACTTTCCACTGTCCTTTCCACCAAGTTCATATTCTTTCGAGAGCACACAAATTCTTCTCTGGCTCCATCTTATTTTTACGGAATAATCTCCCACTGGGCCTTGAACCTTGCACTCCACTGTTCATGTATGCTTCCTCCAGCAAACTTCTGTATCAAATATCTTTTCTGTAACCTCAGACCAGTAAAACAACCTTCACCCCCTGCAAAAATAACTTTTCGGATCTCCTAAACCAGAATTTCATTTGCTTTCTCCCCCAATCCCACAAGCTAATGGTCTAGAATCATCAGTTTATGAGCATTTACCTCACATATCAGACACAAGTCAATTGGGTTTTTTGCATTACTTCATTTCACTTTCACAAAATGAAATGTTATTATCTTCATATTACAGATGAGGAAACCGAGGCTCTGAGGGATGTGGCAACTTGCCCAAAGTCACAGAGTTAATAAGAGGCAGAACCTCATATTAAACCCAAATATGGAGTGATTCCAAAGCACAGACTCTTACCCTGTCCAATTTGTGTTGGCACCCTGGGTAGAGTAATTATTATTGGCTACCCTGTGTATCACAATTATTCATTTCTTTGATGACCTTTATTATCAAGTTATGAATCCTGAGAGAAGAGGGAGCATGCCATTTTTACCTTTGTATCCCTCTTACCCAAATGCAGATGCTCAAAAATAGATGTTAAAATATTTTGAAACAATTCATTCTGTCCTGGGGGAAAGATGTCTGTCCCAGTACAGACTTTTTACCTAAGGATATCTATAAACATGTTGCATGAAAATGTGGATTTAAATTCTCTTGGCTCAAATGCTGGGATCAGTGGTCATATTTTTATCCAAATTCTAATGCTGGGAGCCAAAGGGGGAATTATGCAGTGCTTACAGCCTGTAAGGGCCAGTGGTATCATCACAGACCCATTTGAGCACAGCATTACCATTACCTTTGGTTTATGCCCCCTATTAGCCCAAGACCCTACCCAGAGAAAACAACTGCCCACCCCTGCTGCCTCCCAGAGTCTGGATTCCTTCCCCACCGGCACAGAATCAGGATGACAGTCCCTGCTGCTCTCAGATGGAGCTGCAGAGAATCCTGCCCAAAGATAATTTTCATTTCAAAGCTCAAACATGAAAAGCGCTCCCTTGCTGGGTAAATGAACCCACTGTTTTCTCACTAAATCAAGCTTTGTTGAAGAGAAGCTGTAGAGTGAAACTGGCAGAGGGATTAGGGAAGAGGGGGAGTGGAAAACAAAACTTTGATAGCTTTTTTTCTTTTTCTTTTTTTTCATTGAAGCTTAACTCAGCTGAGTAGATGAACTGTCTTTTCCTAAGATGCATTGAGAAAGGCATTTAGAGAAGCAGGCTTGTTTAATGATACTGATGCCTGTGACCCTGGATGCAACCTAAATGGCTATTTAGCTGCTTATCCCAGCACAAAGACCACTGCAGTAGTTTGGACCTCAATTGCAGGAGGGTCATAAACATCTATTTTCCTTTTGAAAAGAGGTGGAAGTTCAACTTCCTGTAGCCCATTACCCACGATGTAACAGTCTTTGCTACCTCTGGAAGAAAACGCTGGTGGTTTTACACAGTGGGTAGGAGAGAGATTCTACATTCCCTGAATCCCTAAGGCTGCCCTCGGGTTCTGTAACAAGGGGAGGTAACTTATGTTTGAACCAAAGATGTTTTCTGTAGAACTCAGCTTCCCACTTCCCTGGCAAAAGACAGTCTTCTTCCGTCTGTAAAGTGCTGCATCATTGGATAGTTTTAAAAGAACTCTACATAAAGCTAGGGGGAGGAAGCACACGCTTGCCTAGGCAGCGAGGCCACTGCTCATCCTGGTGCCCAGAAAGGGGGTAGTGGGTATAGCCAGATCATCCTCACTTCTACAGATGAACTCCAGGGACTCTGCCCAGATCTAAGATCTGTGAAATGGAAGACACACTTTTATCCCCCCTCAGATTAAAAACAACAACAACAAAACCACTATCCACTTCTGTTTGTCCCTTTCCCTGGGGTTAGGAATAGGAGACTCTAATTGGCTAGGGCTGCAGCACTCTGGAGAATGCCCTCTACAATGTTCTTGTGCACCCACTTTTGATTGTCTACCCTTTTCTTCTTGATTACAGACCCCACTCCTCCAAGGGTTGTGAGGAAGATATAAGCACATGCGTGCACACACATACACATACACACAGGTTGTGTAGGGTTGGACTATGGTGGAGGCTGAAGTGAAGTCCTAACACCCAAAGCAGGTAACTGGGATTTGGGACTAAACCACAAAGCACACTCATTTTCTGTAAGTGAATCATAATAATCCATGAGTTTTCCATCTTTATTTAACTTCTATCAA
>JAQZBX010021489.1:0-26497 GCA_029593785.1 Cabassous unicinctus
ATAAATAAATAAATAAATAAATCTTTAAAAAAAAACATACTATAAAGCTACAGAGGTCAAAACAGCATGTTTTTGGTGGAAGGAGAGACATACTGTCCAATGGAACTGGATTGAGAATTCTGATATAGATCCATGTATAAATGGCTAGTTGATATTTGACAAGGCCACCAAGCCCAATCAACAGGAATAGAATAGCTGTGTCAACAAATTGTGTAGGGAAAATTGGATATCCATTCCCCCAAAGTGCAAGAAGATCACCATCTCACACCCTATACAAAAAATAATTCAATATGGAGCACCGACCTAAATATAAGAGCCAAAACCATAAAGGTCCTAAAAGATAAAGTAGGGAAGCATCTATGAGATCTTGTAGAAGGAAATCACCTCATAAACTTTACAGAGAAATCACAAGCAATGTGTGGGAAAGTAGATAGAAAGTAGATAAATCTGCTCAAAATAAAAAAATAAAATGAAATAAAAACTTTTGCTTTTCAATGGAATTTCTCAAGAAATGCAAAAGGGATCCTATGCAATGGGAGAAAATATTTGGGAACAACTTGTCCAATAGGGGTCTAATATTTAGCAAATATAAAGAAAACCTACATCTTGAAAATAAAAAGATGAACAATCCTTTTAAAAATGGGCAAGAGATTTGACCAGACACTTTTCCAAAGAGGAAATACAACTGGCTAAAAAGTACACAAAAAGTTGCTCAGCCTTACTAGCTATTAGGGAAATGCAAATCAAAACTACAATGAGATATCATCTTACCCCTATTAGACTGGCTGCTATTAAAAAACCCAGAAAACTAAAAATGTTGGAGAGGATGTGGAGGAATAGGAACACTCATCCAATGCTTGTGGGAGTGTAGAATGGAGATACCATTGTGGAGGACGTTTTGGTAGTTCATCAGGAAGCTAATTATGGAATTGCCATATGATCCAGCAATCCCATTACTAGTTATATACCCAGAAGGACTGAAAGCAGGGACATGAACAGATATATGCACACCAATGTTCATAGAGGCATTAAGCACTATTTTCAAAAGTTGGAAGCAACCAAAGTGTCCATCAATAAATGAATGGATGAGCAAAATATGGTATATGCCTACAGTGGAATATTACTCAGCTGTAAAAAGGAATAAATTGTTGACTAATGTGACAATATGGATGAATCTTGAAGACCTTATATTGAATGAAATAAGTCAGTCACTAAAGGACAAATGTGGCATGACTTCACTTAAATGATTTAAGCATACTGAGCAGACTCTTATTGAGTCTGGAATATAGGTTACCAAGAGAAAAAAAAGAAGTAGAGACTGCTGAGACTATTCTCACTCAGGAGAGAACGGACGATGAGGTGAAAAGTGGTGGTTTTGCAGTGGATAGTGGTGTGGGATGTGAGTGAGGTCAATGGTGCTGGAGTGTGAGGGTGAGCATGGTTGGTGAGGTGGTTTGGACTGTCTGTGGCACTTGGGGGGGGGAGCTGGAGGAAAGAACTTGTGAACTCTGAGGAGTTGAAAGTCTGTGGTTGAAAATATAATTGTGGGAATATTTTTATGGCAAATATGGCAAGGAGGGTCACTGTTTGCAGAGTGTCAGTGTTGGGGGAATGTGTAGAGAACGGTGCACCTGGGGCATGCTTCTATGGAATATGAAGGTGTTCATCTTGTCATAGGGTGTTATATCATTGTGTGGAGACCCACACAATAACAACAAAATATTAATCCCCAATCCTCAGGAGTACTGCTACATTCTTAAATATATGAGCAAGAATCTGTTAAGTACATAGGCAGTGTTTAATAAAAGAAAACAGAACAATATGTCAAATCCTCAATATTAATGCATGTAACTATAAACCTCGTTCTTGTAAAAAATGAAATTTAGCTGAATAATAACTATCGCCTAAGACTTACTTCCTGAAAACCTCCTTGTTACTCAAATGTGAATCTATCTCTAAGCCAAATTAAGGAAATAATGGCACTACCTAGCCCTCAACATAGGACATGACTCCTGGGCATGAGCATCTCTGGTATTGAGGGACTAATACCAAGCACCAACCAGCAACGCATTAGGAGAAAGACCTTGACCAAAAGGGGAACATTAAATACAAAATAGTTTTTACAGCTAAAAGACTTCAAAATGAATCTGTAGGTCATTCCAGAGGTTACACTTATGCATGTCTTAGGCAGATCTCACTAGCTGCCAGTGTGAAAAAAGCCTCAAAGGGGGTGCTCTTGAGGGCAAGGCATACAATCACTTGAAATCAGCACCCTGTCAGTGGGCCTTACCTTTAAACATATGACAACCTATTCCTCCAATGTAGCAGAGTTAGACTTATTTATAATTTCCCTACAGATGATTCTTCTACCCCTTTTTATTTGACCCTATAATTAGCACTGTACCCATTAAATATATGTCTTAAAGACTTAAATCTTTTGTTTGTTCCTTTGCCAGTTAAGCTCTGAGTCTCAGAAGAGTTGTGGCCAAAACTGCTTTCAAGGTCATCTGACTCACCCAGGACAACTAACAAAATGATGGTGATGGACAACCCTCATCCCAAAAATCAGATTATCTACAATTGCAAGCAAAACAGTTCTTTCCATCTGCCACATACGATCTAAGCCCCCTCTCAGTCTGAGGCAGAGTGGGCATCCCCATTCCAAAGCCCTCAAGGTTGAGGAATGAGCAAACATAAGGGTGGAATGCAAATATGGACAAAGCAAACTTATTAATATTAGAGTAATGGAAGAATATGTAACATTGTCATAAAGATAGAGGTTCTGAAGGGAGGGGGAGAGAATAATATGTGTAACATAGGGCATTTTTTGGGCATTGAGATTAAGTATAAAGCACAGTGTAAGCTATAGACCATGGTTAATAGCAATGCTTCAATATTTATTCATCAATTGTAACAAAAGTACCATACAACTGTAAGATGTCATTAATTGAAGAAGATGTGGAAGGGGGAGGGATAGGATATATGGGAATCCTTTAAACTTTTGATGTAGGATGTACTTCCCTGAAATCTAATATCTCCTTTAAAGTAAAGTTTATTATATTGAAAGAATATCTTGGGGTTTGTAAATTGTTTTGTTTCATTTATTCATTTCTTATTCATAGATTTCAGCCTAATATCTGCCTTCTTTGAGTTCTCACTTGAACTTTTGTCTTTTTTCTGACTTTATTATTTCCAACAATTTTATGAAATATTTTTTGCCTGATAAGAGCAATTCTATGCAATCCCAAACTTATCTTTCTCACAAGAATGTTGGAATGGTGCTTCCTTTTCTTCCATCATTATGTCTAAAACAGATGGATTTTCTTTAACCAATCAGATCCAAACCAGCATAGTATAAATGCAGCTTGACACAGTAAAATTTTGAATGTTTTACAGAATATTATTTGAGAAGATTATGTGAACTCAAGACTGATTCAAAATTCCTATTGTGTGAGTATATGAAAAATAATAACTGCAATAAACAGATAGTTTGCTCAATTTTTAATATTATATGAAAAATCATAGCTTTCAAATCTCATTTATTTTTATCCTGTTTCTAATTTGTATATGCTATTTTTTGCAATTGCATTGAATAAATATTTTCATATAGAAAATTTCAAGTGGTTTGCTCAGATATTCACTTATTTTAAAAAGTATTATTTAATTGTTGTTTTTAAATTATTATGTTCCTGCTTTTCTGTCCATAGGAGCAAAAACATGTCACACAAATATATTTCATTTGTAAAAAATAATGCTTCAATGTCCATATCAACTTTTCTCAGTATGCTCCTGTTTTCAGGGTCTTGTATACCTACAATTCTCTTTTATAACCCCTCTTTTTGCCCCTTCTCTGTAGTGCCCTTTAATACCAAACTTTACAGAAAAAGCCTCACATTTCTTTGCCTCTTTTTCAATCTGTATTTCTGTACCATTCTCCAAATAATCCTGCTTTCTTTCACACCATATGATCAACTCCTAGTGTCTGAAATTTGCCAGGCACGTATTCATTTGGAACATGCTGATTAAAAATACTAAATTTATAATTCATATGATATTTCAGGATTCCAAATAATGATTGCTGTTTTTGCTGAGAATCTTTAGTTTATGATCTATTTGGCTACCTTTACAATACTTTGAAATCAGTATAAACAAAACAACATGATTATTTTTCTTAACTAATGTTACATCAAGAAGTATTTCAGGATTCCAAATTTTTGGATGAAAATAAAATAAATGGAATGAAATTGATACTTTCATATCATGTAGATTCAAAGTCACTTTTATGTTAATTGACAATGATTAGAGGTCCATTAAAAAATGAAGTCAAGAATTTAGAGAGTAATTGGAGAACACAGTTTAGAATAAGTTATGATTTTTGCAGAACAATTGCCCTTCAAAATATAGAATGGGGTGGGAAGGTAATAAAGCAACTACCTAAAAATAACTGAAGACAACAAATAAGAAAGCTGGCACAAGAAAAAAATGTACATTTCAAGAAGGAACCATGAGAATGAGGATACCCCCCAAAAAGGAGTATTTTCAACTATAAGCAAAACAATTTCATACCCCTGCCCCATGATATCTACATCCCTTCTCAGCCTGAAGAAGTCAGAGCAGACATAGTCCAAAACCCTCAAGACTGAGGAATGAAATAAATGGGGTGGGGAGCAAAAGTAACCACTGATGAAAGCAATTCTATTGCTATTTTAGTTTTAATGGGGTAACTTGTAACACTGATACAAATAAAAATATTTAAATAGAAAAGATAATATTAATATAATGAAATTCATAGTAGATATGACTTATTAGAGAAAATTATTTTATATTTATTATGCAGAATACATTCCTCTAAAAAAGATGCAGATTACTAGATTAAGTCAAAACACAATATCCAACATATCCTTCTTATGCAATTTTTATTAAAATAAAATTATACACAGACTTCCAGTAACATGGCATCATTGTAGGACAGCAGGGCTCAACTCTCTTACAAAAATAATGGAGGAAAGGCAAAATGCAGTTCAAGGGAGCTTCTTTGGGGAACTGCAGATCAGGAGAGTGCAACACATATTCCAGGAGGGAGAGAGACAGAGAGACAGAGAAGCTGAAGGAAAACTGTAAGGTACTAGACCCCAAGCCTGGGAATGATACCAATCCCCCACACTCAAGGCAAACATTCTGAATAAAACCCATGACTCACTGCAGACAACTGAAAGAGAAACAAAGCTTTTCCTCCCTGGGAGGAGAAAGGGTGCAGTGAAAGGCAGAGAGTGGTGTCTCTTCAGTGAGTTTGGCCAGTGGTGACCATTTTGACTCTTGGCTCTGGCCAGACTAGAATCACCAGGGAGTGGAGGTTGAAAGAAACATCTCTGAGGAAAGATTTGCCAAAGAGCAACATCTGCTGGCAGGCTGGGAAACTACAATACGTTAAAAAGCTGTTTGGAGACTTTCATGTTCAGGCACATTTGAATCTGATCTATGCCCCATTAGTAGGTCTCAGGCCCATTTTGATTATTTAAGCTGGACAATCTTAAAGATGTAGAATAAGTTGAACAAAAGAAATCAACGAAGAGCCCTGAAACAAAACTACCAGGCAAGAGAGAGAAATTGTTTGTTAGAGTAAATTTACCAATATAATCAGATGCCGAGACACCAGCAAAAATTTACAAGGCATCCATACTAAGAACAGGAAGATATGGTCCGACCAAAGAATAAAATAAAAAATCCTGATGAGACAAAATATTTTAAGTCAACTATTTAATGATGTCCACACAAATCTCCTAAATCAACTCAAGGAGTTGAAGGTAAATATAGTTAAAGAGAAAAAAGATATTAAGAAACACTGGTTGAACATATGAACAATTTGAAAGCCTGCAAAAAAAAGTAACAGAGCTTATGGGGATGAAAGACACAATGGATGATGTTAAAAACATATTAGAGGCACATAACAGCAGATTTGAATTGAAGGAGGAGAAAGTTAGAAAGTCGGAGGGCAAAGCATCAGAACTTGAAAAGAACAGAAACAGAAATGAATGAAAAAAATGAAACAGAGTCTCAGGGAATTGAATGATAATGTGAAATGCACAAACATATGCATTATGTTTCTCCCAGAATGAGAACAGAATGGAAAAGTAGCAGAAAAAATATTTGTGGAAATTATGATGAAAACTTCCCAACCCTTATGAAAGACATAAGTATGAATATCCAAGAAAGACTACACATCCCAAATAGAATAAATCCAAATAGACCTACCCCAAGACGCCTAATATTCAGAATGAAAAATATCAGTGATAAAGAAAATTCTTAAAGAAGAGAAATGCAATACACCACATACAAGGGAAACACAATTAAGACTAAGTGCTGTTCTCTCAACAGAACCCATGGAGGCAAAAAGAAAATGATATGATGTTTTTAAAGTATTGAAAAAGAAAAAATTGCCCGCCAAGAATTCTTTATCTGGCAAAACTGTCCTTCAAAAATGATGGTGAGTTTAAAGTCTTCCCAGACAAACAAAATCTGAGAGAGTATGTTACCAAAAATACTAGATTTACAAAAGATACTAAAGAAAGTGCTACAACCTGAAAGGAAAAACCAAGGGCAAGGGGCTTGGAGATGAGTATAGAAATGAAAATTATTCATAAGAGTAACTTAAAGGGTGAAAAGTCAGATAATAGTAAGATATAACAATGGAAGGCCAAAGGATAAAATGGACAAAATAAGTCATGCCTTTACAGTAATAACATTGCACATTAATAAGTTGAAGTCCCCAATCAAAAGACATAGACTGACAATGGATTTTAAAAAATGAGGCACCTATATGCTGTCTACAAGAGACTCAACACAGATGTAAGGTCACAATCAGGGTGAAAGTGAAAGGTTGTAAAAGTATATTCCACACAAATATTAACAAACTATATGTGGAGTAGTGACACTAATACTGGGCAAAATAATTTTTAAATGCAAAACTGTAATAAGAGGTGAAGAAGGTCATTATATATGAATAAAAGGAGCAATTCACCAGAAGAAACAACTATAATAAATATTTATGCATCTAACCTTGGTGTCCCAAGACACATGAGGCACACACTGGCAAAACTGAGGGAAGAAATAGTCATCTCTACATAATTGTTGGAGACTTCCATACAATATCTCAGCATTGAATAGAACATCTGGGGAGAGTATAAATAAGGAAACAGTAAACTTGAATAACATGATATATGAACTAGACCTAATAGACATTTATAAAGCATTACACCCCAAAACAGCAGGATATACATTATTATGGAACATTCTCCAGGACAGACAATATGTTGAGTCAAAAGACAGATCTCAATACATTTAAAAAGATTGAAATTACATGACACTTTCTCTTCACATAATGGAATGTAGCTGTAAATCAAAAACAGAGAGAAAAAGGGAAAAATCACGAACATATGGAGCTTAAACAATACACTCAAATAATCAGTGGGTCAAATAAGAAATAGCAGCAGAAATCAATAAGTATCTAGAGATGAATTAAAATTAGTACACAGCTTTCCAAAATATATGGTATACAACAAAGGTAGCACTGAGAGAGAAATTTACAGCCCTCAATGCTTACATTTAAATATATGCACACCAATGTTCATAGCAGCATTATTCACTACTGCCAAAAGTTGGAAGCAACCCAAATGACCATCAACAGAAGAATGGATAAGCAAACTGTGGTGTATATATACAATAGAATATTACTCAGCTCTAAGAAGGAATGTCGTATTAACAGGCTAGATAACATGGATGAGTCTTGAAGACCTTATGTTGAGTGAAGTAAGTCAGGCACTGAAGGACAAATATTATATGATTTCACTGATGTGACTTAAGCAAATTGAGGACACTCAGAGAGCTAGAGTTGGGAAGGCAGGTTTATGGGAGACACAAAGGGAGTAGAGGGTGATGAGCCAATGCCCATATGGGAAAAATCTATGATAAAGTGGGAGGGTGTGGTTGGGCAGAGGATGGGCATGAGAGTGGTATAGTGATGAGACTGAGTTTGGTGGTGCTGGTCTGTGAGGGGTGCAGGGTGGTGAGGTTGGGTTAGACTATCCATGGAACTGGGGGGAGGGTTGGAGGTAGAAGCAGTTGAGCTCTGGGGATTTGTAGGTCTGTGCTTAAAACTACAGTGTCAGGAAGGTTCTTTTGGAATTATGGCATGGGAGAGTTACTGGTATAGGATGTCAGGTGTGGGGAGATATGTGGGATAGGACACACCTAGGGTATGCTTCTATAGAATATGTAAGTGTTCATCTTGTTATAGTGTGTTATCTCGGTGGGTGAAGACCCATACAATAAACAAGATAATATTAACCTCCCATCCTGGGGAGTCTGTTTTGTTCCCAAATAGAAGGAAAAGAATCCCTGTAGAACATAGGTAGTGCATAATAAAAGGAAGTAGACCAATATGTTAAGTGCTCAATACTGTTTCATGTAACTATGAATCTTTTTCTTCAAAAATTGAAACTTACTGGTTACCATAGGTTCTGAGGGGAGGGGGAGGGAAGAATAGAATAGACTGACCATAGGTCACTTTTAAAGCATTAGAATTATTCTGCATGATCTTGCAATAATGTATGTAGCCCATTTTAAATTACATCAAAACATATTAAAGTGTATGGTCAAAATGTAAGCCATAATGTAAACCATTGACCATGGTTAGTAACAATGCTTCAATATTGGTACATCAATTGTAACTAATGTAACATCGGCATGTAAAATGTTATTAATAGGGGATAGCAGAAAAGGGGAAGGATGTTGGGTATATGGGAATCCCCTATATTTTCTAGGTGACTTTTCTGTAATCTAATGCTTCTTTGAAGATAAAGTGAAAAAAATAAGACACTGAGGTAATATACAGAAGAAATTTTCACTGTACATGCAAGACAACAGATCTTACACTGATGAAAGACATAAGATATAAAAATTTTTACATTATTTCAATTTTTTAAATTTAATTTTTATTTTTAAAACTATTATTTCATTTTCTTATTAAATTTATTTGTTTTTTTGTTGTTGGCTTCATTTTTGAAGATGTTTTGGAACACAGAAGGGTCACAACTGTGGCAGGGGAGGATCAGTGGTGTGGGATGTCAGTGATATGAATACATGTGGGGAGAGGTGAACGTGGGGTATGCCTATAAGACAAATGAATATGTTTAAGTGTTAATAGGGCATCATTTTAGTGGGTAAGGACCCATACAATAAACAAAAGAATAATAAATTCCTATCCTGGGGAGTCCTGCTACATTCTCTAATAGAACAGCAAGAATCTCCTAAGTACAAGGGCAGTACCTAATGAAGGAAGACAGACCAATATGCCAGGACCTTGATACTGATGATTATACTTATGAACTCTACTGATGAAATTGAAACTTAGTCAATATTATATTTTGGCTAAGAGTTATCTCTTGAAAACCTCATTCTTGCTCAAATGTAAACTTTATATAGTGTACTACCTTCCCCCCAGTATGGGACATGACTCCCAGAGATGAACCTCCCTTGCACTGAGGGATTATTACCAAGTGTCAACTTGCAATGCATCTGGAAAAAAAACCTTGACCAAAAGGGGAAATATTAAATACAAATGAGTTTCTATCGCTAAGAGCTTTCAAAGTGAGTTGGGAGGTCATTCCAGAGGTTCTGCTTATGCATGTCTCAACAGGGTCTCATTGATATGTATAGTAAATGATGCCTCAAAAAGTGGGGCTCCTGAGGTCTTTAGAGACATCAAGACACTATGAGGACATCAGACAAGCATAGGAATTTAGTACACTGTCAGTGGGCCTTACTTTGCAATTTATTCTCCCCAGTGTAACAGAGTTAGACTCACTTACAGTTTCATGCACATGGCTCTTCTGCCCATTTTAATTGAACCTATAATTAGCACTATACTTGTTAAGTGTATGTCCCAGAGACTTAAATCTTTGATCCATTCATGTGCCAATTGAGCTCTGAATTTCAGCCACATTACACCACCTACTTTCCAGTTCATTGGACTCACCCAGGACAACTAGCAAGGAAATGATGATGGACAACACCCATACGAATGAACAGAGTATGTCTGCAACTTCAAGCAAGATAGTTACATCCATCTGCCTCATAGGAAATAAGCCCCTTCTCATTTACAAACAGTAGGCATCACCATCCCCAAATCTTCAAGATTGGGAATGAACAATGGATTAAATAGACTTATTATTATTCTAGCAATGGAAGAACTTTTCATTTATAAAAAAGTAGTGGTCACCAGACGTTCTGTGGGGAGGGAGAGGGAAGAATAGATGTAATATGGGGGCATTTTTGGGACATTTGAATTGTTCTGCATGACATTGCAATGACATGAACAAATATAAATTTTGTTATAACCTATAAAATTATGTGGGAAAGAATGTAAATTAAAATGTAAACAATAGTCCACAGTTGGTAGCAATGATTCAATATGAGTTTATCAATTTAAACAAATGTACTACACTAATGAAAGATGTTGTTAAGGTAGGAAGGTAGGGGCGCCATGAGAGGGAAGGGCATATGGGTATCCCCTATATTTTTCATGTATCATTTATGTAATATAAAGCTTTTTTAAAAATTAAAAAAAAATTAATTAAAAGTAATTAAAGAAAAATCATTCAATAACTATTAAATAAACCATAATATAGAAAAACGTAGAAAGAGTTAAAATCAAAGATGTAAGTGCTTACATGGAGGAATTATGAAAAGAACAGCAAACTAATCCCAAAGCAAGCAGAAGTAAAAAATAATAACGATTAGAACAGAAATTAATGAAATTGAGGACAACAAAAAGACAAAAACAAAGAATTAGCAAAACCAAAAGTTAGTTTTCGAGAAGATCAAAAATATCTTTAAAAAAACTTAGCCAGACTGACAAAAGAAAAAAGAGAAAAGATGCAAATGCATAAAATAAAAAAATGAGAGATGGCATTAACTGTGACCCCACTAAAATAAAAGAGATCATTAGAGAATACTATGATCAACTGTATGCCAAAAAATTAATCAACATAGACAAATTCCTATAAACACATGAATAACATACACTGAGCCTAGAAGAAATAGAAGACCTGAACAAACCAATAACAGGAAATGAGATTGAAATAGTAATAAAAATGAAAAGCCAAGGACCATATGGTTTTACAGGTGAATTCTACTGATCATTCAAAGAAGATCTAATATCAATCTTGTGCAAATTCTACCAAAATATTGAATAGGAGAGAGTACTGCCAAACTCATTCTCTGAAGCTAATACCACCCACGTACCAAAGCCTGAAAAAGATATTACAGGAAAAGATTTTTACAGATCAATTTCTTTAGCGAATATAGATGCAAAAATTTTAAACGAATTACTTGCTAACCACATCCAAAGGTGCATTAAAAGAATTATTCACCTGTAAACACACAATCAATCAAGGTTTATCTCAGGTATGCAAGGGTGGTTCAACAAAAGAAAACCAATTAGTATAATGCACTACATTAATAAAGTGAAGAAGGAAAATCACATGATCATCTCCATTGATGCAGAAAAGGCATTTGACAAAATTCAGCATCCATTCTTGATAAAAATGATAGGAAAAGAAGGAACATTTCTCAATATGGTAAAGTGCATATATGAAAACCCTACAGCTAGCATTGTACTCAATGGTGAAAGACATAAGCTTTCCTGCTGAGATCAGGAACGAGAAAAGGATACCCACTGTTACCACTGTTATTCAATATTGTGCTAGAATTTCTAGCTAAAGCAATTAGGCTAGATAAAGAAATAAAATGTTCCCAAATAGGAAAGGAAGAAGTAAGACTTTCACTATTTGCTGATGATGATCCTATATCTAGAAAATTCTGAAAAATCCATAACAAAGCTCCTTGAATTAATAGAGAAGTTCAGCAACTACTATATTTAATTGGTGAAATATCAGATTAATATGCAAAAAAATCAATAACATTTCTATACACTACTGATGTACAATCGGAGGAGGAAATCAGTAAAAAGATTCCATTTATAATAGCAACTAAAAGAATCAAATATTTAGGCATAAACCAAACCAAGTATAAAGGACCTGTAATCAGAAAACTACAAAACATTGCTACAAGAAACCAAAGTAGACTTAATAAATAGATGGATATTCTATGATCATGAATTAGAAGACTAAATATCATTAAGATGTCAATTCTACCCAAACTGATTTACAGATTCAACACAATCCCAATAAAAATCCCAAGAGTATTTTTTGCAGAAATGGAAATCCAATTATCATATTTATTTGAAAGGATAACTGGCCTTGAGTTGCAAAAAATATGTATTAAAAAAGAAGAACGGAATTGCAGAACTCTCACTTCCTGACTTTAAAGCATATTACTTATCTACAGTGATAAAAACAAACAAATAAACAAAGAAAACAAACAAATATCCCAGCATGATACTGGGATAAAGACAGACACACTGACCAATGGAACAGAAACAACAACTCAGAAATAGACCCTCCCATCTTCATTCAAGTAATTTTTGCAAAGGCTGTCAAGCCCTCATAGCTGGGTCAGAACAGTCTATTTAAAAAATGGTGCTGGGAGAACTGGATAGCCATATCCAAAAGAAAGAGAGAGGACACCTATATCACACCTTATATAATAATTAACTCAAAATGGACCAAGAACTTAAATATAAAAGCAACAACCATAAAACTCCTATAAGAAATTGTAGGAAAACATCTTCAAGATCTTGGGGTAGGCAGTAGTTCTTTAAACCTTACACCCAAAGCATGAACAAGAAAAGAAAAAAATAGATAAATGGAACCTTTTCAAAATTAAACACTTTTGACTTTGTCAAAAAGGTGAAAAAGCAGCCAGCTCAATGGGAGAAAATATTCGGCAATCACATACTTGATAAGCATTTACTATTTATAATACATAAAGAAATCATACAACTCAGCAATAAAAAGACAACCTGATTAAAAAATGGGCAAAAGACTTGAAAAGTCAATTGTTCAAAGAAGAAATACAAATGGTGAAGAGAGACATGGGAAAATCTTCAACATCACTAGTGATTAGGAATATATAAAACAAAACTACAATGAGATATCATTTCACATCTGACTGGACACTATTTTTTTTTTCCGAAAACAACACGTTTATTTTTTTATAACTTCAAGTACCTGATGCATTTTATTCTATTTTCTAATAGAGACTGAATTTTACTAACCAAGAAAGAAAAAAGAAAAAGTATTATGCTGAAACGTTTTACAACTCATAAGCATAAACACTTGCATATCAGTAGTCACACATATTATAAATATACATGTTTTTAGTCATATACAAACACACACACACATATATAAACACTTATTAATCAGTCAGGGGGAGGAACAATCAGAAAACTGAAGCTGGAACCATAATTGATTTATTCATAATTGAATGGAGAGAGCATGCAGCTGCAGGCAGCATAATCCCATCCATCTTATTCGTGGGATATAAGCCCCCTCTCCCTTGGAGGTGGAGTAGACATCACCATCCCAAACTCCTCAGGAATAGGGGAAGAGCTATGGACTAGAGTGGACTTACTGGTATTCTGTTGTAGACATATTGTGATTCAAGCAATGGAAGAAATTACAACATTGATGTGGAGCCAGTGGTCACTGGACACTTTGGGGTCAGGAAGAAGGAAAAGCAGTTGTAATACAGAGGCTTTTTCAGTACTTGGGAATTATCCTGAGTGACATTGCAATGACAGATATAGGGCACTTTACATCAGCATATAGCATGCAGAACCATGGTCCCAGGATGTGTATATCCATTGCAGGTTGATGTGCCACACTAATAAAAGATGTTTATGTGGGAGGTTGTGGGAGGTGTGGGAGGTGGGGAACAAGAGAATCCCTATAATTTTTGTGTAACATTTATGTAATCTAAGCATCTTTAAAAAAAATTTTTTTAAGTGACTGATATAAATTTTGGAGAAAAATATCAACTTAGAGATATAAGAAATTCTGAACCTCCTAAACACGTTAAATCCAAATACATCAAAATGCACACACCATTCACCTCCTTCCATGCAGAATTACATCACAATGAAGCAAAAAAAAAATATGTAAAGAAACACTTCAAATTAGACAATGTGGCAGACAGATAACATGGCAGGAAGGGAGAGAAAAGGGAGAAAGTTTGGAGGAGTGTGGAGCAGGGAACATATGAATTAAGACTGGATTCCCATAAAAAAGCAGTAATAATAATAAGAAATCTAAAAATTGTGAAAAAGCAAAAAGGAAAATAATTCCATATTTTGTGAAAATATATATGAAATTCAAGTGTGATATGGAGGCATTTAAAATAAATGAAAGCTCAAAACATTTCTTGCCAAAAGCCCTGCAATAGAAGAAAAAATAAAGTTCCCCAGCATGAAGAATATAATATGAGAGGAAAAACTGAATCTACAAAAAGATATTTTTGAGAGGTGATGAAATTTTGTTTTTGTTTTTTTAATTTATTATTATTGTTGATGTTGGAATGATGAAGATGCTCTAGGAATGATAGGAGTTATGAATGCACAACTACATGATTATACTGAATGCCATTGATTGTACACTTTGGATGGATTTATGCTTTATTAATTTGTATCAATAAAATTGATTTGTTAAAAAATATATGAAGAGTGCAATTCATGGAAATATATGAAATTTCTCTTAAAGTCAACTGTGTACAACAAAAATACTAGCATTGTATTTTCAGATTTGTAATATATAGGAATAGATAGGAATATATAGGCTGGAATGACTAGGAACACATGAAATTAGAAATGTACAATTTTCTTATACTTTTATATGAAGAGGTGAGATAATATTTTCTCCTTTTATATTAGCAAAGTTAAAGATTTAGAGAAAAAAAATCATGTAGACTCTACAGACGTCCCACGTACTCCATAAACACAGCTTACTTATTAAGGCTTTGTATCAGTGTGGTGCTTTAATTACTATTGTTGAAACTATATTATTATAAATATAATGTTAAGTGCTCTCCATAATTTACCTTAGATTTCACGTTTTGTGTTGTAAAGTTCTGTTACTTTTGTCTTTTTTTTCAAATTTTCATTTCCCTTTCCCTCTGGGCTTCCAGTCCTCTCTCTCCTGGTGTAGGTCTCATTTCATTCCAGACTTTCTATATGAGTCTCAGCTGTTCTGTTCTGTTCTCATCCCATGGTCAGCTGCACACTGTCAGGCAAATGGCTCATCTCTTCCTGGGACCCCAGGATAAAAAACAATCTCTCTTCCCATGTGTCTATATGAGTCTATCACAGTCAGTCTTTCTCTGTGACACCATTTATATTAGACCCAGCAAGATGATGGAGACCCAACCTGAGTTATCCCTTACTGATGCAGCCCAATCAAAAGCCCTAAATTGATTTTATCAAGTAATTTTAATCAAAGTCCCCTCAACTGAATTTAATACAATCAAAGGGTTTCACACCCAGAAGAACAGCTTAGTTTACAAACATAATCTTTCTCTTTGGGGGATTCATAAATAATTTCAACCTGTCACAGTGGGTGTCCTACTTTTGCTCCTGATCATGGGGAAAGCTTTATCACCATTGAATATGGTGTTAGCTGTGGGATTTTCAATTATGACCTTTATCACGTTGAGTTACTTTCATACTATTACTAGTTTTCTGAGTTTTCTTTTTATCATTAAGGATTTCTATTTTACCAAAAACTCTTCTGCATCAATTGAGATGATTATGTGCCTTTTTTAAACTTTGTTGTATTAATGTTATGTATTATATAAGTAAATTTTCTTATGCTTCCTCAGCAACCATCGTTGCCTACGTGGAATAATTCCCACTTGGTCATGGTGTATAATTCTTTAAAAGTGCTGATGGATTACATTCCTAGTATTTTGTTGAGTATTTCTTGCCTCTATACTCATAGCTATTGGTCCATAATTATATCATCATATCATTATCTGACTTTGGTATTAGTGTGATGCTCACCTCATAGAATGAATTAGGAAGTGTCCACTCCAATTCAGTTTTTTGGAGTAATTTGAGAAGGATTGGTGTTTTGTAATATTTGGTGTAATTTAACAGTTAGCCCATCTGATCCTGTAAATTTTTTTCTTGGGAAGTTTATAATTACTGCTTTGATCACTTTAGCTGTTATTTTCTGTAAAGATCTTCCATTTCATCTTCATTCAGTGTATATAGCTTGTGTGTTTCTAATACTTTGGATATTTCATCTAGGTTATCTCATTTTAGAGGGTACAATTATTTATAGTATTCTCTTATAATACATTTTTTATTTTTGTGGGATGGATGTTAAAGTCCCTCCTTATTTATTCTTATTTTGTTGTAAGAATTCAGAGCTATAAATTTCCTCCCACAATTGGTTTCTCTGCAACCTATATGTTTGGTGTTTTATTTTCCTTCATCTCAAAATTTTTCCTAATTGCCTTTTTAATTTCTTCTTTGATTCACTGGGTGTTAAGAGTGACTTGTTAAATTTTCATATATTAGTGAAATTTCCATTTATTCCTCAGTTAGTGATTTCTTGCATCATTCCAGTGTTGTCAGAGAAGATTCCTTATATGATTTCAATATTGTTAACTTTATAAATAATTGTTTTGTGACTCAGTATATGCTCTATTTTAAAGAGTGATCAATGTGCACTAGAGAAGAATGTGTATCATGCTCTTGTTGTGTGAAGAGTCCTACATATGTCATTTAGTTCTACTTTGCTACTGTATCATTCAGCTCTTCTATATCCTTATCGATCTTCTATCTAGATGTTCAATCCATTATTTAATAAGGTGTATTGAAGTCTCTTACTATTGACATAGAAATATCTATGTCTCCTTTCAAATTTATCAATATTTTCTTCATTATTATTGGACTGGTTTTTGTGCTTATATTTATTTATAATTATCTTCTTGTTCAATTAACTCCTTCATCAATACATATTTTACTCCTTTGTCCCCTTAAAAAGTTTTGGATTTGGGAAAGAGGCAAGATGGCATCAGTTTAGGAGGGCACTCGCTGTCTCATTCTATGAGGATGGCTGATGGGGACAGGGTCCTTCCCAGGGGTTTTTGCTGGGGGTGCATGGAGCAAGAACTTTCGGATTATCACCCTGGAGGGAGCTGGACCACAATGCTTTGGAGAGATTAGTGGTTAACACAAATGGCTGAGCAACACCTTCAGGGAAAAAGGCTGGTTTGAGCTGTGACTCCCGCCAGCAACCCGGTGAGAGGGAGCATTTTCTGAGAGTGGGAGGGATCTGACAGAAGGTGGAGAAGGGTTTCCTTCTGTGGATTTGGCTGCCTGGACCCCCTCATAGCTTTGGGGAGCAGATAAGCTGGCTTGGAGCAGCACCAGGCTGAGGGGAGAGGTGAAACTATTGAAGAAGACTGATTTACCCAACAGCCGAGGTGATACTGAAGCTTGGCTCCAGACGGGGCAGAGTCAGCCAATTTTATCATTCTGCATGACAACCATCAGACCTTCAGCTCCCCTGTGGAAGCCAGGAATTGGAAAGTGCTTGACTAGTTTTGACGAGCCTAGTTATGGTCCCCTCCGTGAAGGGGGTGATCTAGAAGAGGACTTCTTTTGGATCCCTTTTATCACTAAAAAAAAGAAAAAAGAAAAAAGAAAAAAGGAGACAGTCACTTTAAAAAACAAAAAAAGAATTTTTCTTTTAAAATTTAGTTTAAAGCGGAAATCTACCTCAAAACCTGTAGATAGAACCTTGCAGGGCAATTGATTGATGAACACAAGCAGGCTGAGAGGTTCCACAAGGGCCCAAGAAGGAACATTGTTCTTCCTTAGCTTTGACTGCTTCCTTGTGTGGTTGGTTGATTTTTCTTTATTTGTTGTCTCTTGCTTTTCTTTCCTCTTTCCTCCCCCTTCTTGTTTCTTTCTTTCTTTTTTTAATTTTAAATTAGGTGCTGCTAGCTTGTCTCTTCTTTGCTGTGCTTCTTCTTCAGTGATTTCCCATTCTCTGTCTATATTGATTTTGTCTTCCAATGCTATATCTTTTCCTTCCTTCATCTTTCTGCCTTCTGCTTTCTGTTGTTGTTCTTACATACCACATTTTTCATTAGCCCACAACATCAAGGGTGTCAATTTCTATTCTGTCTATTCTGTTTTCTTCATTTTTATTAATATTAACTTTTTCCTTTCAGCCTTTTCTTTACTCTTTCTCTCACTCCTCACCATTCTGGTGTACAAAATCATTATATATATTTTCTTCTATTTGGTTTCCCAGTCCAATGTAGGTACTCTACATTTTTTCCTATTACTGTATGCTGTCTACATGTGTTAAATATTCATTTTGCTAAGTGTTATATGGCCCCTCTTCTAATTTTTATCAATATGACTATAACCCTTCTTCTTTTCTCACATCTTTCAATTCCTCTGGTACTAATCTTTGCCTTCAAAGAAACATAGAAAGAAGCATGGAAATAAAATAAGAAGAAAAAGTGTCAAAGAGAAAACATAACACACAAACAGAACCACCAGCTAAATAAAACTCTAGAGCAGAGAGAGAAGCTAATCAATTGAATAAACACATGAAGATGAAATGATGACCAGAGGGCAACAAAAATTACAAACCACACTGAGAAACAGGAAGACATGGATCAGTGCATTGAATAAACAATAAACCAAGAAGAGATGCAGAATTTTGAATAACTAATCAAAATTTTCCAAACAAATATCATGGACCAACTTAATGAAGTGAAGGAAGAGAATAAGGATATTAAGAAGACACTGGGAGACCATACTGAAGAAATTGCAAACATACATAAAAACATAATGGATAAGATGGTGATCAGTGGCACAATGCAAGAAAACAAAAAGATGCTGGATTCATATAGCAGCAGATTTGAACAGGCAGAAGAAAGAATTAGTGATGTGGGAGACAATACATCTGAAATCAAACAGATAGTTGAACAGATAGATAAAAAGGTAGAAAAAAACCAGCAGGGACAGGGATTAAACCGACAACACAAAATGCACAAGCATATGCATTAGAGGCATCCCAGAAGGAGAAGAGAAGGGAAAGGGAACAGAAAGTGTGTTGAAGGAAATAATGGCTGAAAACTTCCCACCCCTATTGAGAGATGGATCTACAAGTCCAGAAAGCACAGAACACCACAAACAGTATAAATCCCAAAAGGCCACCTCCAAGACATATACTTGTCAAAATGTCCAATGCTCAAGACAAAGAGAAAATCCTCAAGGCAGTAAGAGAAAAAAGAACCATGACATACAAGGAAGCACAATAAGATTAAGTGCTAATTTCTCATCTGAAACCATGGAGATAAGAAGACAGGGGTATGACATAGTCAAAGAACTAAAAGAAAAAATTTCCAGCCCCGAATTCTCTATTCAGCAAAACCGGGATTCAAAAATGTTGGAGAGTACAAAATATTCACAGATAAACAGAAATTAAGAGAGTATGCCAATAAGAAACCTTCAGTTCAAGAAATACTAAAGGAAGTTCTACAAGTTGACAGGAAAAAACAAGGGAGGGAAAGTTGGAGGAGAGTTTAAAAACAACTAAAAAGACAAAAACAGAAACAAAAACAACAAATGACATACATTAACCCAAAGAAAAAATGGCCGAAGTAAGAAATTTGTTGCAAGTAATAACACTGAATGTTAATGGATTAAATTCACCACTCAAGAGACACCGATTGGCAGAATGGATAAGGAAATATGATCCTTCTATATGCTGTCTACAAGAAACCCACCTTCAACCCAGGGATTCAAGGAGGCTGAAAGTGAATGGCTGGAAAACAATTTTGAAGCAAACAATAGCTGTAAAAGACAAGGAGCAGCTCTCCTAATATCAGACAAAATAGACTTTAAATGCAAAACTGTTGCAAGAGATAAAGATGGACACTATATATTAGTAAAAGTGGTAATCTCTCAGGAAGAGAGAACAATCATAAACATTTACACCTCTAATCGGTGTGCCTCAAAATACAGGAGGGAAACCCTGGAAAAACTAAGTGGAGAAATAAATTCCTCTACAATTATACTGGGGAATATTAATATAACATTATCACCATTAGCAGAACATCTAGACAGAGAATCAATAAAGAAATAAAGACTCTGAAAAATGCATTAGAGTACCTCGACCTAATAGACATATAAAGAACACTACACACAAATAGAGCAGGATTTGCATTCTTCTCCAGTGGTCATGGATCATACTCCAAGATAGACAACATGCTGGCCACAGAATATCTCTCAAAGAATTCAGAAAGATTGAGATTAAACAAAGTAATTTCTCTGACCACAATGGTATGAAAATGGAAATCACTAAGGGACAGAGAAACAGATTAGGCACAAAGATATGGAGGTTAAACAACACACTCTTAGACAAACAGTGGGTCAAGGAGGAAATCTCAAAAGAAATCAGTAACTCTCTTGAAACTAATGAAAATGAAAGCACAACATATCAAAACCTATGTGATGTTTCCAAAGCTGCACTGAGAGGGAAGCTCATAGCCATAAATGCATATATTAAAAAAGAAGAAAGAGCTAAAATTGAAGACCTAACTGCACACTTAGAGGAACTGGAAAAACAACAACAAATAAACCTAAAGAAAGAACAAAGAAGGAAATAACAAAGATTAGAGCAGAACTAAATGAAATAGAGAATAAGAAAGAACTAAAAAAAAATAAACAAAACCAACAGATGATTCTTCAAGAAGGTCAATAAAATTGACAAACCCTTAGCCAGACTAACAAAGAAAAAGAGAGAGAAGATGCAAATACACAAAATAAGGAATGAGCAAGGGGATATCACTACTGATTCCATGGAAAGAAAGAGTATCATAAGAGGTTACTTTGTAAAATTATATGCCAAGAAGAATGATAATTTAGAGGAAATGGACAAATTTCTAGAAACTCACAAACAGCCTGCATTAATGAAAGAAGAAATTGATCAACTCAAGAGTCCAATTACAAGAGCTAGACTCAGTGAACAAAAACCTCACATCTAAGAAGAGCCCAGGACCAGATGGCTTCACAGCTGAATTATACCAAGTATTATGGAAAGAGTTAACACCAATCCTGCTTAAGCTCTTCCAAAAAATAGAAGTAAAAGGAATACTGCCTAACTCATTCTATGATGCCAACATTACCCTAATACCAAAACCAAACAAAGATACCACAATAAAGGAAAATTACAGACCAATTTCTCTAGCGAACCTACATGCTAAAATCCTCAACAAAACCTTGCTAATCGCATTCAACAACATATCAAAAGGATTATACACCATGACCAAGCAGGTTTCATCCTGGGTATGCAAGGATGGTTCAATATAAGAAAATCAATCAATGTAATACACCACATAAACAGATTGAAAGAAAAAAATCACATGATAATCTCTAAAGATGCAGAAAAAGCATTTGACAAAATACAGCACTCTTTCCTGATAAAAACACTGCAAGAGATAGGAATAGAAGGAAACTTTCTGAATATGATAAAGGGTATATATGAAAAATGCAAAGATAACATCATTTTCAGTGGTGAAATGCCAAAAGCTTTCCCTCTGAGATTGGGGACAAAAGAAGGATGCCCACTATCACCACTCCTATTTAACATTGTATTAGAACTACTTGCTCAAATACTGAGGCAAGAAAAAGATGTAAAAAGCATCCAAATTGGAAAAGAAGTAAAAATTTCATTATTTGCAGTCGACATGATCCTATACGTAGAAAGCTCTGAGAAATCTACAACAAAGCTTCTAGAACTTATAAAGGAGTTCAGCAATGTTGCAGGTTATAGGATCAATGCTCAAAAATCAGTAGCATTTCTGTACACCAATAACTACCAAACTGAGGAGGAAATTTAAAAAATACCATTTACAATAGTAACTAGAAGAATCAAATACCTAGGAATAAATTTAACTAAAGATGTAAAGGACTTACATACAGAAAACTACACAACACTGTTAAAGGAAATCAAAGAAGACTTAAATAAATGGAAGAATATTACCTGTTCATGGATAAAAAGACTAAACATTATCAAGATGTCTATCCTACCCAAACTAATCTACAGAATTAATGCATTTCCAATAAAAATCAACACTGTATTTTTTAAGGAACTGGAAAAACTAACTACAAGATATTATTGGAAAGGTAAGAGGCCCCAAATTTCCAAAGACATATTGAAAAAGAAAAATTAAGTTGGAGGTATCCCATTACCTGACTTTAAAACATACTGCAAAGCTACAGTGCTCAAAACTGCATGGTATTTGCACAAGGATAGACATGCTGAACAATGGAACTGAAATTAGAGTTCTGATATAGATCCTCACATATACAGTCATCTGATATTCGACAAGGCCACCAAGCCCACTCAGTTGGGAGAGAATGGCCTCTTCAACAAGTGGTGCTTGGAGAATTGTTTATCCATATCCAAAAGAATGAGAAACGAACACCATCTCACACTTTATACAAAAATCAACTCAAGATGGATCAAAGATCTCAATATAAGAGCCAAAACCATAAAAACCTTAGAAGATCATGTAGGGAAGCATCTACAGGACCTTATAAAAGCAAATGGTTTCATGAACTTCACACCCAAAGCCCAAGCAACAAGAGAAAAAAATAGATAAAAGGGATCTCCTCAAAATTAAGAATTTCTGCACCTCAAAGGATGTTATTAAGAAAATAAAAAGGCAGCCTATCCAATGGGAGGAAATATTTGGCAACCATATATATGATAGGAGCCTAATATCCTGCATATGTAAAGAAACCCTACATCTTGAAAATAAAAAGATATACAACCCATTTAAAAAATGGGCAAGTGACCTGAAAAGACACTTCTCCAAGGAAGAAATAGAAGGGGCTAAAAAGCACATGAAAAAATGCTGGATATCGCCAGCTATTAGGGAAATGCAAATCAAAACTACAATGAGATATCATCTTACACACATTAAAATGGCAGCTATTAAAAAAAACAGCAGACTATAACTGTTGGAGAGGATGTGGAGGAATAGGAGCACTCATCCACTGCTGGTGGGATTGTGGAATGGTCCATCCACTGTGGAGGACAGTTTGGCAGTTCCTCAAAAAACTAACAATAGATCTTCTGTATGATCCAGCAATTCTACTGCTGGATATATATCCAGAAGAATTGAAAACAAAGATATGAACAGATATATACACACCAATGTTCATAGTGGCATTGTTCACTATTGCCAAAAGTTGGAATCAAACCCTTTGCCCATCAACAGATGAATGGATAAACCAAATGTGGTACATACATACAATGGAATATTACTCAGCTGTAAGAAGGAATAAAGTGCTAACACAGAATAACATGGATGAATCTTAAAGATCTTATGTTGAGTGAAGCAAGCCAGGCATTGAAAGATGAACAGTATATGGCCTCACTGATTTGAATTGAGGAAAGTGAGCAGTCTCTGAGAACCATTGTCTGAAAGATAGGTTAACAAGGGAGAGAAAGAGAAGAGTATGTTGTGAGCCATCACCCATATAGACTTAATCTATGGTAAAGTGATAGAGTATAGTTGCATACTGAAGGATAGGACAGGTGATATTACTGTCATATCCAGGTGATATTACTGGATTTGGAGGTGCAGGGTTGACAGGTGTGTAAATTAGGAAGGGCAGGTTCGAATACCTAGGGCATGTAACTATGAATCTTGTCATCCAATGAGTCAAGACAGGGGAGTGTCATGTGCCCCAGGGGGATGGGGAGGAAGGAACAGAAAAGATCAATCTTGGGGTATTTAGTGGTCATGGGAACTGTTTTTCATTACCTTACAGTAATGGACCCAGGACATGGTAAATATCATCAAAAATTATTAAACCGTAACATCTAAATTGTAAACTATACTGTAAACCATTGACAATGTTTCATAGCTTTGTTTCACTATCTGTATAACAGTTATAACAATACTACCATCCACAAAAAAAAAAAAAAAAAAAGGTTTTTATATGGGGTGAGGAAAGGGGAAGGAGGTTGGGTATATCAGAGTCTCTAGTATTCTGTGTATGACTTTGCTGTGATCTAAAACTTCTTTTAAAATTAAATGAAAATTTTGGAGACACTGGGGAGTAAGAGGGGGATGGTGCCATGGTACAGACTGGACACTCAGTAATGCAGTGATAAAAGGAAAAAAAATAACAATAATAAAATTTTTTATTGTTTTATTTTTTCAATTTATTTTTTATTTATTTTTGGTTCTTTCCCATTTTTTGAATGTCCCAATCTTTTAACTTTATTTTATTTTTAGTTTTTTTTTCTGAGTTTCCATGTATTTTATCTCTTACATTTAAGCTTATCATTATTATTTCATTTTCCTATTAATTGTATTTGGCTATTATATTGGCTTCATCTTCAAGGAATGTTTGAATCACAGAAGGGTTACAACAGGGGCAGCAGAGGATCATTGGTGGGGGTTGTCTGGGATGGGGGTTTCATGGGATGAGGTTCACCTGAATATACATGAAAGATAAATAAAATTGTTCAAATGATCAAGGGATGGGGCATGGTCATGGTGGGTAGACAATCACTCAATAAATGAGGGAATACTGAATTCCTATCCTGAAGAGCTCTGCCACATTCTCCAAGGGAGCAGCAACTGTCCCCCGAGTGTAGGGGCAGTGTCTGGCAAAGGAGGATGGTCCACTGATGGGTTCTAGTTATTGATGACTAACCTTATGAGTCTTTGCTCTTGCAATTGAAACTTAGCTTAATCTTATGGGGTGCCTAAGGGTTGCCATCTGAGACCTCCTTGCTGTTCAAGTGTGGCCTCTCTCTAAGCCAAACTCAGCATATGAATTCATTACCTTCCCCCCTGCATGGGACATGACTCCTGGGGATGAGCTTCCCTGGCAACAAGGGATTAATACCAACTGCCAACTGGCAATATGACTGCAAAAAGTCCTTGAATAAAAGGGGGAAAAGGTAAAGACAAATGAGTTCTTGTGGCTAAGAGACTTCAAAGAGAGCTGGTAGGTCATCCCAGAGGCAACACTAACGCATACCTAAGTAGCATCTCATAGAACACCAAAGTGGATATCACCCCACACAGAGGGGCTCCTGAGGGCTCTGAAGACACCCAGTTCATATATAAGGGGGGATAGCTCCAGAGTTGATGCCTTATCAGTGGGCTTTATTTTGGAATCTGTGCTCCTGAGAGTGACAGAGTTGGACTCAAATAAGTCTTCCCTGCACTTGGTCCATCAGTCCCTTCTATTCAAACCTATATGTGGTGCTGGAGTTTGTAGGTGTACTTCCAGAGACTGGAGTCTTTGGCCTGCCCATGATCCAGCTGTGCCTGGAATCTCAGTGGATCTGCAACACCTATCCTACAGCTCAATAGACTCACCCAAGAAACCTGGTGAGGAGATGATGATGGACAACGGCCATCCCAATGAATGGATAGATTCTGCAGCTGAAGGCAGGGTAATCCCATTCATTGTATCCATGGGATATAAGCCCCCTCTCACTTGGAGGTGGAGTGGACTTCACCATCCCAGACTCTTCAGGATTGAGGAAGAGCTATGGACTAAAGTGGACTTAATGGTATTCTGTTGTAGACATATTGTGATTCAAGCAATGGAAGAAATTATAACAGTGAGGTGGAGCCAGGGGCCACCAGATGCTTTTGAGGCAGGGAAGGGAAAAGCAGTTGTAATACAGGGGCTTTTTCAGACTTGGGAATTATCCTGAGTGACATTACAATGATAGATATAGGCCATTTTACACCAGGATATACCATGCAGAACTCTGTGGTAGAGAGTATGGTCTACAATGTGAACTATGGTCCATGCTTAGTGGCAAAGCCCCAGGATGTGTATATCCATTGCAGGTGATGTGCCACGCTAATGAAAGATGTTTATGTGGGATATTATGGGAGGTGTGGGAGGTGGGGAACATGGGAATCCCTGTAATTTTTGTGTAACATTTATGGAATCTAAGCATCTTTTAAAATACTACTGTATTCACAGAGTGTTAGCTATCACAACTGATGTGCCATAGACTGTAATTGAAAAGAAGTGTGACACATGAAAAAAAAAAAGAAAGAAAGAAACATTCAGAGGAAAACATAGACACATTTGATTTGATTTTTTGATAGAGTAGAAAGGTTAACATAAAGAAAAAAGAATCATGGATTAGTCCATGTAAGTATGGAAACTCTTTTTTTTTTTGTCATAAGCACTATAAATAAAATTAAAAGGCAAAGGAAAAAAAAATGAAGCCAGGCTTGAATTACTATATAATTTATTTCCTGTGATATTAACACCAAGATTAAGGATAGCTATAGAGCTATAAGTAAGATTTATTGTTCATTGGGGCTAAATGGGAGGTAGAAGTACAGGAGGATGTTAGGTAGAGGGTATTTTTTCCTTTATAAGTTAATGAAAATATTCAAATATTCTCTCTGTTCATGGTAGCTCAAATCTTTTACAAAACAATAACCATCTAAA
>JAQZBX010021490.1:0-32230 GCA_029593785.1 Cabassous unicinctus
TCCTGGGGCCTTCTTTCCAACATCAAAGCTGCTTCTCAAAGACTGCTTCTCAAAAGACTGCTTCTCCTCTGTTCTTTGCCTTGCCTTTTACATTCAATTCCCCACCCACCAGGGGGTGGGGCTCAATGCCCTACTGACTGACATGGCCCAGTCAACGCCCTAATCATAATTCAATCATGCCCAGATTAACAGATCAGATACAGGCATGATCCAATTATATTTTTGGAATTCATAATTACATCAAATTCCCCAATGGTTACACCAGGCCATAAAGCATAAGTTTTTCCCTTCACCAAAGTCTGTGGCCATATGTTGGAGCAAGACAGCTGCTGATGTTTGCCAGAGTTCAGGCTTCTTGGGTTCCTCTCTTTCTGGGGCTCTAATTCTCTCTGGGCTCAGCTCCTCTGTTTCCTCCCCAAGGTCACCTGTAGACTATGATGCTCTCTAGGCTTTGTCTCTCTCCACAAGGCCAGCTGGGATCTGTCAGGTGAATGGCTCATTTCTTTTCCTGGGGCTTTCTCTCCTTCCTCATCAGAACTCCAACATCAAAAAAAAAAAAACCTCCAGGTATGTCCTTTGCCATGTCTTTTATCTTTGAGACCACACCCACCAAGGGGCAGGGCTCAAAACCCTACTGACATGGCCCAATCAAATCCCTAATCATAACTTAATCATGCCCAGATGAACAGACCAGTTTACCAGCATAATCCAATATCTGTTTTTTTTTTTTTTTTTGGAATTCATAACTATATCAAACTGCCACACCATCCTTTTAAGATCATGTAGAACACTTCTGTAGTCCTTGGCAAAATTTATTTATCACAGTGAGAGTGTTTTCCCAAAACTTAAGTTACAAGTCAAAGTAAAATTTTTTCCTAATCTAAATAAGTATCAGTTAAAAATAAAGGAAGAAATATATCTGTCTTGGAGGAAAATATGCAGTATATTTAGAGGTGGCAATGTAATTTAATATTATTTAATATTTTATAAGAGTAATTGCTATTTTCTTCAATGATAAATTCACACGGTTATGGGTTTCTTCCATTGCAAGCATGCTGCAAGATGAATTTTCTGAACAAGAAGAAAGAACCCACCGGCAATTGAGGGAATCCGGCACATCCCACCCCTCCGCACTGCTGCTTACACATGGACACACCTCACAGGATTCTGTCACATTTCTATCCCTGGGGAATTGTCAGTATTCCAAGGATAAGTCTAGTCCATTGCAAAAAAGTTTCCTATGATGATGAGTACAAACTGGAGGTAATTAATGGCAGGGAAAGGGAATTGGCATATTCCAGTCTGAGCATGTGGGGAGACACAATGGAGAGAAATGCCATGTAAAGCACCATGAGAATGCTGGGGGTTACTCCTCAGTTGAAAATAACTGGGATTGGGCCTGGAGGTTGAGCAGTAAAGAGAGAGTAAGTCTCAATCCTCTAGATCCTGGTGTTTGAGGGGAAAGGCAGATGAGAGAAAAGAAAATTAAATACAGAACATAGCTTGGCAGTCGAGGAAAAGGGTGATGCCAAGAATGAGCAGGAAGGGCAGGAGTGATGGGCATTGGAAGGGGTCTCTCTCAAGAGGAGAGTTCTGGGGAGGTTCTTCAGGAGGGCCCATCTAAGCAGTGATGGCAACTGGGGAATAGCATTGGAGGATGAAGGTACAGAAGGTGATGGCCATAAAGTGGGCATTGGTGTGGGGGGCATGAAAGCCAGGCAGATACCAGAGCATGCCAGGCAGAAAGTGATGTATACAGGGAGCCTGGGTTAAGGCTACCATGAGCCAGACACTGATGGTCACTGGCACCAGATGAATTTGACTTTAAGTGGAGAGTGGCTGTGGTGTTTTTGTCAAAAGGTATGGCAGGGAGAAGTGGTGACTGATGGTGATTCGAGGGGAGGATGGTGATGACCAAAGCAGGGCAGCAGCAATGGAGGTGGGGATGGAGAGAATGGGTTGGATGTTGGAGATGCTCTGAGACCTGCTGATGCCTGTTCAAGTTGACAGTTGCTGCTGGGTTCCAGATGGAATTCTGGGATTTGCTGTGACTGGTGGTTCTGTGGTTACTGGGCACGTCCTGTGGTGAATCCAGGACCATGAAGAGGCTGTGTCCTTCTCTGGAGCATTCCTTTGGGCTGACCATTGGGAACTGGGAGAGGGGGTGATGGAACTGCTGCCTGATGATATGAGTTCAGAGCACACAGTCCACCACAGTCCCCAGTGGGAACCTGTGGTGTGTACACTTGCCATCAGGTCATTGGTGGGTCTCAAATGGCTAATCAGATTAGTGCAGTCTCTGAGAAATTGACTTTATAGAAGATGGGAAAGGCAGCTTGCAGACACACTGGCTGCACAGATTAAAGAGAAATGTCACCTCCTTGACCAGATGAGTGCTGCTCACAAGTGCTATAGAGATACTGAGGCATCCCTAAAGGATGCCAGGACAGAGAAAGAGTGTTTAAGAGTTTCCAGCCTTATGATACCTACAGAAAGGCCAAGGGAAAGAGAGAAATGCTGAAAGGAGAGATAACTGTATTGGCCCGTGAATGACAGCATGCGAGATGCCAAGCCTTCCAACTAGAATACGCAGTGGTGGAGATAGGAAAACGCTGGAGACACTTGATGAAGTCCTGAGAAACATGACAGCACAAGGTAATTTTCCCAACCCTTTGTGTGGCTCCAACGCTACCGGCAGTGTCCCACCCTTTAGCGTGGGCTGGGGATTTAAACAGTGCTGCCCTCTTCTCTCCACACAGGGCTCCCCAGCTGCCAGGTGCTGTCAACTACTCTGCCCTCCATCTGAGTGTCATTGGGGCCATTGGATCTGGAAGAACCCGACATGACCTGGACTTTCACCAAGTTTAAACGCAGGACACAGAAGGAAGATTCTGCACGGTCGATTCCTCTTTGAAATGAACAGGCTGTCCCTTCTCAGGAAACCTTGAATATTTTGCCTTTACGTTCTCTTTAGGCCTCTGAATTATCTCATAGCATAGAAAAATTTCTTTCCAAGTTTCAGGGAGTATACTTTTAATCAAAGGGAAAGGATCTTCTGTATTTCTAAAGATAATGTTTGTTTACATATATATTAACTTGATTAGTGATTTTTATCTATATTATTACTCTATTTGCCATATTTTATTGTAATTTGAAATTATATGAAATATAGCAATAAAAAAACTTTAAATTTTTTACATTTTACAATTTACTGATAAAATAGCTTTCACAGTATTGCACTGACATCAACCTACATTAAAGTACACATCACCTTAAACAGAAAAACTGAATTTTAGTTTATTTATTTATTTAAAATAATTTATATATTTTTAAAGATACTTAGATTACATGAATGTCCTGTAAAATATATAGTGGATTAACATATGTCATGGTCCCCTACCTCCCACATTTTCCCACCTTAACAGCATCTTTTGTTAGTGAGGTACATTCATTGCAATGGATGTTCACATTTTGGAACATTGCCACTAATATTGATTATAGTTTACATTGTAGGTTACACTCTCTTCCACCCAACTTTGTAGGTTAAGCCAAGATATATAATGGCCTCCATCTATCATTGCCATGTCATTCAGGAGAATTCCTACATCCCCAAAATGGCCCCAGATTACACCTGTTTTTCTCTCTCCCTGATCTCAGAACCTCCAGTGGCCACCACACCCACATCAATGATATAATTTCTTCCATTGCTAGAATCACAATATATATGTATAGTAGAATACCGATAAGTCTACTTTAGTCCATAGTTCATTCCCCAGTCCTGAGGATTGTGGGATGGTGATGCTCCACCTTAATTGAGAGGAAGCTTTGATCCCATGGGGCTGAAGGATGGACTCCCTTGCTTGCAGTTGTAGAGGGCCCACCACTGCCTGGAGGAGTCAGGGAAGACTTCCTTGAGAAGGTAGCCTTTGAACCGGGTATTAAATGATAAATATGACTTCATCAGTGAATAAGATGGGGAAGGGTATCTCAGAGAGAGGGAACAGCATGAGCAAAGTCAAGGGGGCATGAAGAGCACAGTAAGAAGACCAGCAGACTTGGAGTGTGGAGGTTATTGAAAAAGCAGGAGAGGTGGATGTGTCCATGAAGAGGGACCTCAAAGGCCATGCATGGCAGATTGGTCTTTATCCAGAGGAGGAGCTTGTTTTTTGTTGAGTGAGCTTCAGCTGCCAATATGGCAAGTGGAGAGGAAAGGGCAAAACCAAAAGCCAGAAGCCCAGCTGGGAGGCTGGTTCAATGGTCCAACAGGGCCAGGTGGGCTGAGGGGGGCAGAAAGTTCTCTTCCTATTAGCAGCCACAGCAGTCAACCTCAAGAACAAATTACTTTGATTCTGAAGGAGTTCATGAAGGCCAAATGCTTTTATTAATCATGGCAAGGGGAGTTATTTTCCTTCCCCACAGACTTAGCTCTGTTGATAAGAAGTGGCCTTGGTGACTAGCAATTGGCAGGCTCCAAGGCTGCTAAGCTGCAGTGAGTTGGGAAACCAGGTTAGTGACTATTTTAGTTTACTAAAGGCTGCCAATGCAAATACCAGAAATGGGTTGGCTTTTATACTGGGAATTTTTAAAAGCTAAAAAACCACCCAAATGTACAGTTCTGAAGGTGTGAAAATGTCCAAATCAAGGTATCATCAGAGATGCTGTCTCACCAAAGGTTTGCGGCTGGAGATCCTGGATGCCTGCCATGTGGCAAGGCAAAATGGTGGCCTGACTCTGCCTTTTCTTCCAGGCTCACCTTCTCTCTGAGCTCAGCTGTGGGCTATCAGGCATCTCCCTTCTCCCCTGTCCTCATCTCTTTGAGCCTCTCAGGGACCTCTTTCTGCATGTCTCTGCTCTGCTGATTCTAGTCTCAGGCTCTTGGGGTTTCTCTGTGTTTCTGCAACTGCAGGTGATCCTGGGGTCCTCTCTCACATGGCAGGAAAAATGGCAGCTTTTCCTCTTCCCTGTCCTCTGTTTATATAGGACTGCATTAATGGATTAAGACCCACCCTGGGTCCCACAATCTGATGAAAGGCCCTGAACTGAAGCTATCTAATCAGTTCATATAATCAAATGGTCCCTTAACTGAATCTAATCAAAAGGCTGCATCTACACTGGGTTTACAGGAACAGAGTTTTTTTGGTGTCCATAAAAGACTCAAACCAGGACAGTAGCAAAGCCAGAGGGAGACCCAGGCTTCAGGCTGCTCTTCCCTGGTCAGAGCTCCACCTCTGTCCCAGACTCTTGCCCAGATCTGGGCAGATCCTTCTGAGAAGAGGCCAAAGGAAAGAAAAGAGGTGTGCCAGGTAGTTACCAAGGAAATGCTAAGAAACTGTCACCAGCTGGAGGAGATTAAGGAGACATGATGACTAAATGCCATGTGCGATCCTGGACTAGAAAAATGACAGCAGTGCACAAACTGGTGAAATCAGAGTGAGATCTGTACTTTAGTCAAGAGTATCATACCAGTGTTAACTTCTTAGTTTTGATCATTGTACGATGGTTATGCAATATGTTAACCTTAGGGGAGACTGGGTATATATATATGGGAGCTCTCCGGACTACCTTGGCAAATTTATATGCATAGTCTAAAAGTATTTCAAAATAAAAATTTTAAACACCATGCATTTTTCACCATGAACTAAATGGAGGTTCTGGCTTTCATACCTTGAGCACTGTGAAATAATTTTGTCATAACACTCTATTTCTTTGCCATGTCCACTTTTCTACTGAATGTGGGGTCTCTGGCACAAGCTTGTTACTAAGACCACCAGGCAAAGGTCCACAGAAGTCAAGGGCAAAACCAGAGGAAAGATAGATGTGCTAATGGGTGGACTTGTTGGCAGCACATTATAATGAGTTTAACAAACACTGTTGATTTATGGATGTGATTGTGGCTGAAAGGAGTAGACTAGGGAGGTTAATGTTAGTTGGAGGACAGTTGGAGGATAATAGAGAGGCTGTATAACAGTGATTAGGGCAGTGGATGAGGATTGCGGTTAATAATATAAATACAATAATGTTCTTCTATTACAAGGTGCTAAGAATGAGGCAATACATGGGGAAAATACAACTAATGTAATTCATGGGCTGTACTTAACAATATTGCAAATTTTTGTAGCAAAAGCAAAAAAGATAGTATATTAATACTAAAGGTAAAAAATATGGGGTTTGTTGCTGTGAGATATAAATATGATTAAGCCTTTTTTCCTCTTTGTATTTTTCATTAACAAAGAGACCTTGACTATGTCATTTACTCACTTGTGCTCATCTGTATGTCTTTCTGAACACTGGAGGAGCAACTGAGTTTGTTGTTGGGATTAAATGAGCTAACAGTGCCCAGACAGAAATTTTTAGGGGTAATGCTCCCATAACTTGTTGAGTTGCCTTTTGTCTGTTATTTTATGTTTAGAATTTGAAGTGAAGTTCGAATAAAAAACAACCAGAGGAAAGAACAGCTCTCTATTCTTTGTTATTCCAGGTGCATGGGCCACATCTCATGGTGTCTTCCTCAACTCCTGCTCTCTCTCGTATCCGCATTCAAACCATGAGCAGTTTCCTGTAGCTCTACCTTCACATCCTAGCTCTAGAGTTCATCAAACTTCTGACCTTCTCCACTGCTGACCCCTGATCCAAGCCACTGCTTGTTTCTTTCCTGGTGTCCTAGTTTGCTGGGGCTGCTGGAGCAGATGCCATGCACTGTGGATATAAACAGCAGGTGTTTGTTAGCTCACTGTTTCCAAGGCTAGAAATCCAAAACCAAGGTGCAATGGGCCATGCTTTCTCTGAAGTCTGTGACTTGCCAGTTGTGGCTTGGCAGCCATCCCTAATGCATCTCTGCCTCCATCCTGTGTTATCTGGGTTCTCTCTCCTCCTCTGTCTTGGCTGCTTATATTGCTTATAAGCAATATGCGCTAGATATTGCAGTCTGTACTGCTTATATTGGTTATATTGGATTAAAGCCCACCCTGATTCTGTTTGGCCTTCACCTCTTCAAAGGTCCTATTTACACATGCACTCACACCCACAGGACTGGGGCAGGGGCTTAGGACTTGAACATGCCTCGGTGGGGAGCATGACTCAATCTACCACACCCAGATTATTGCAAAGGTCTTTTTTCCTCCTCCCCTTGTAAACAGTTTTATTCACTTTTAAGAACCTATAAATACTGCCTCCTTGAGGTCCTCACTGTAGTGTGCCTGCCAGCCTACTCCAGGGAATGAGAGGAGTAGACAAATGGCACCAACAGTATTCACACACACTTGCCCACACCAGGTGTGTAAGTAGAGCAAAGTGAGCAACCAGCCTGCCATGTCAGGTGGGCAGGATCCTAACCCTCCCACCACTTAAAGTGCAGGGGTCAGTGCCCAGGAGAAGCCCCAAGCATGGGCATAACATCTGGTGGGGTGAACAGGGAAAGGTAAAGAGAAAAATGGCTCTTTGAGGAAGCCAGACCCATTCCCGAAAACCAGGGGACACCAGAACGTTGGACCCCACCTGTGAATTTGAAAAGCTGGACATTATTAAGAGGCTCATATTACCACCTGTGGTTCCTCTAGGAATGAATGGGTGTGATGTCAGTACTTTGAGCAGCAGCTGTCTAAACACAGCAGAAGGGCAGCAGCCATCAGCTGCATTACCAGTTAAAATGTGTGGGCACCATTTTAGCCATGGTGAGGAAAGCATTCCAGTAACTGCTGCATCCACGCTGCCTGCTTCCATGCTTCCCTGCTTCCTCTCTTCCCTTAGACAGGAGAGCAGGTGCTACATGCTGATCTGGGAACAGGTTTCAGTAATGGTGCTACTGTGTCTGTCCAAAGATGGGTTGCAATATATCTTATATCACCTTTTAGAAGTTTGGATAGCGCATATCTATAATACAACAAACTTTTTGAAGAGGTAATTTTATATGTAATTGCCATTCATTCTAACTTTGTATGTGAAGTCAGGTTCACAATAAAGTTCCCATATGAAAAAAAAAAAGAAGTGTGGCAGGAAGGAACCACTGTCCCCTAGGTCTGTGTCCTCTGCAGGGAGCCAGGTCCACCCCGTTCTCTCAGGGTAAACTGCTCACAACATGAGACTGTCTCCTTCAGCTAATGGATTGGAGGCTAGAGGGCTGGCATGTGACCTGTGCCTCCATTAGCCTGAGCTCCAGGCCCTTTGGATGAGAAGTTTACACTCCTCAAGTGCTAAATGAGAACAAGGAAGGAAAAAAGAAAAGTAGGACAACAGGACCTTGTTTGAGAAACAAGTACAGGGCCATTCCTCAGCCATGAAAGCTCTCCACTGCCTGGTGTTTCTGGGGCTCACATTTCAAGGAAATAAGGAAACAGGGTGATTGAGAAACTCATACTGGTTTAAATCTTAAATACAAAAGGGACTAGAAAGATGGTGGGGGAGGGAAAGAAGATTAAGAAAGGCAAAGAGTCCCTGAGGTATGTCAAAGAGGGCAGACATGGGAGCTTCCAGTCTCAGCCAGGACAGTGGACCTGACCTGCCCAGGGCACCTCACAGGTCACCAGCAATGGGCAGCCTGGACCATTACCTCCTCCTGACTTGGCCACTACACCAAGGGCTACGATGGAGCCCCTGGGCCCTGGGCTGGGAAACAGCATTGAAAAGCTCTTTTAACATGACAAAACTAAACACTAAGAAGGCCCCTTGCAATGGGCATAGCTCAAGGCTTTACCTCATCTCAACCCCACAAAAAATTGTCCTTCTAACTTTGCTTCTCAAACCATCTCCAACTCCACTAAACCACCACCTTTTCCATCAGCCTGTAGACAAAGCACCTGTCCAAGAGCTGGATGGGTTCTTTTGAGAAAAGAAGTGCCATGTGAGGGCTTACTCTTGCCTTGTCATTTCAGGTTTTGTTTATATGCAGTTGCACTGGGATGGAGAAGGTGGGAGGACATGAATTGAACAACAGGTCTCTCTATACCTGTGGAAGTCTCTGCTGGAGCCTTGGTACTGTACCTCTCCCTCCTGCTATAAGGCTTCAAGGATCTGGAAGGCAGGGGAGGAAAACAGGTAGGAGAGGTCCTGGCTCCAACTGGAGGGTGTTGCTGGGAGTTGGGTCAGCACTGTCCACCAGTTCTTTGGGACTCCTGGTATAGCAGTTTGGCATTGTTTATGAATTCCAAAAATAGATATTAGATTATGTTTGTAAATTGGTCTCTTCCTCTGGGCATGATTATATTATGATTAGGGCTTTGATTGGGCCACAACAGTAGGACATTGAGTCCCTGTCCCCTTGGTGGCTGGGGACTGACAGAGAAACCGCACCACAGAGAAAGGAGGTTGAAGTTTTGATTCTGGAGCCTGGGAAGTAAACACACAGAGAAGCAGATACATGAGGAAGGAGAGAATTCTCTATTAAACACAGGCTGAGGTTCTCAGGAGAGACAGGAGCCATTCACCTGATAGTCTACAGCTGGCCTGTGGAGAGGGCAGAACAACTGACCCCAAAGGGAAACAAGGCCTGGGAAGATGGGAACCAGGAAGCCTGAACCCTTGCAGATGTTGGCAGCCATCTTGCTCCAACATGTGGCAACAGACTATGGTGAGGCAAGAAACTTATGCTTCATGGCCTGGTGACAGTAAGCTTCTACCCCAAATAAATACCCCTTACAAAAGCCAACAGATTTCTGGTATTTTGCATTAGCACCCCTTTGGCTGCTTAATACACCTGGGCATCAACTTGTGACTCACTGGACCACACCTCTCTAAACTCTATTAAAAAAATAAGCCTATTTTTTCAACTATTAACAAATAAGGAAGAAGACTAAGGGGTAAGAATCCTACTTCATGGACTGTAGTGAAGACAAAAAGTGCTATCATACAAAGCCCCAAGCCCAGTGCCTGGCATAGAGAGGTGGTAAAAAAATGCATTTCTTAAAATGTAATGATCAGAGTTCCAGGCCTAAGTGAATGCACCTGATCATAAGCAATCCTTCCTAAGGGTTTTCATCTTAACTGGGAGGTTCTGAGATTCCAGGCCTCATTCCTAAGCACACAGGTACACCAGGCAAAGAGAGATGAGCTCTGCTACTCAAAGGAAGAAGTATTTTTTTCAGCCAATATTTTGATTGCCACCTGCTACTCTTGTATTTTCAAAGGAAAGTAAAACCCCTTTATAAGGGACCTCCACTCTAGTCCACCATGGTGGCTCCCTTTTCACTGAGTCATCCCTCAATGCCACCCCAAACTGGAGTTTTCAAATTGCTTACAATAGGCCACAGGCCAGAAAGTGCCAGATGGGTGTTTGTAATGAAGCCACCTGTATTAGTCAGCCAAAGGGGTGCTGATGCAAAGTACAAGAAATCTGTTGGCTTTTATAAAGGGTATTTATTTGGGGTAAAAGCTTACAGTCCCAAGACCTTGGAAAGCCCAACACAAGGTACAATAAGAGGTGCTTTCTCAGCAAAGTCAGCTGCCACTTGTTGAAGCAAGATGGTGGGCAATCTCTGTTAGAGTTCAGTATTCCCCTCTGGGAATCCTCTCTCAGGCTCAGCTGTTCCAATTTCAACTGCAGGCTGGCATAGGACTTGTCCCTTAGGGTTTCCTATATCAGGCTTTGCTGTCCTGCTCTCTTCCCAAGTCAGCTGTAAGCTATCAGGCAAAATGACTCATCCTGGGGCCTCAGCTGTTTGAGCCTTCTCCATTCTGTCACATGGCAGGATCAAAATGACAGAGCTATGTGAATATTCTTGCTGTCCTGATTTTGTCATAATCAGGGTAGGCTAAACATTTGCTCTATTAGAAACCATGCATGTGTTCACAGACCTAGTTTTTCTCCCTAGGTCTGGTTTTTGGAATGCTGGTGATAAACCAAGCCTGATATATTATATGACCATCCTGAATGGGAAATGACTGTAACTCTAGGTATCTTTGGTCAACCTTAAGAGATAGAGCACAGGGGCAGATGTTGCTCAAATTGTTGGGCATCCATCTCCCATTTGGAGGGACCAGGGTTCAATCCCCGAGACCTCCTGGTTAAAATAAAAAGAAGAAATATATAGAAGGTGTGTGGGCTGCCAGGCCCTGTGTGTGGGTGTGCTGTCAGGTACTGCAAGAGGGTAGGCCCCCCAGGCCCCGTGCATGGGTACGTCATCAGGCCCCGTGAGTGGGTACTCCACCAGGCCCCACAAGTGGGTGTGCCGCGAGGCCCCACTGGGCCATGCAGCAAGATGATGATGTAACAGGAGAGTGACACAAGGGAGAACCAAGATGAGACATGCCAAAAACTGGGAACTAAGGATGCCTCTCTCCTACATCGGAGGATCTGAGGATCCAATCCTAGTGAATACAGGAGGAGAAGGGTAAGAGGAGAGGGCAGGAAACAGAGAATTGCCCAGTGAATGGACACAGAAACAGCAAGAATGGAGGGAAGGAGGGGTAAAAATGGATAAAAGTAAATTAATTAATTAATTAATTTTTAAAAAGATGAGATTGAAAGAAAAATATAAACAAAGCTTCTGAGTAATGAGCACACTTAAAAGCATGGTTGAGACCAGATGAACTCATTAGAAATGACTTCTGTTTTAAAGAATGTACCTGAAAATACTGTTGACAAGAATGAATCCAGATCCTGGCAGAATGGCAGTAGCATTTTTTTTTTTTACTGTTTTAACTATTTTTATATGCTTAATGACTAGAGTGAATTTGTAGGCACTGACCAAGTAATTTTTAAAAGTTCTCAGGTACTGTTCAGTTATTTAATATTAAGATTCATATCAAGATGCTATTGTTTTTACAATGTTAAAATGGCTTTTATTGTACAGAATATTTTATTGCCTTTGTAATAGCTTTGTATAGTGATTTTCTTGGTAATATAATAAATGGGAGAAATTCTAAAACCTTAAAAAAAATGACAGAGCTCTCTTTCTTGTGTCTGTCTGTGTGTGTCTGTTTATTATCAGACCTAGCAAGGGGGTGGGGACTCAACCTGAGTCATGCCATACTGATGTGCTCAAATCAAAAAGCCTAAAAGCATCTTAACAAGTAATCTAATCAAGGCCCCTCAACTGAATTTAATACAATCAAAGGATATCACATCCAGAGGAACAGATTAGTTTAGAAACATAATCTCTCTTTTTGGGATTCATAAATAATCTCAAAGTGCCACACCACCCAAACTCTTGAGTCTTCTTGTCCTACCCCCAAGGAGAAAAAATATGCACAAGAAACAACCAATATATGGACCTTGGCTCCATCTGAAGATCAAGCTACTGGGGAGACATCCAGAGTCTGGGCAAAAGGTCTCATGAGCCACATTGCACATGGCTTCAGGCCATGAGGATGAAGGAAGATGCCCAGTCTCTTCTGAGGGGAAGGACCATGGTTACAGGCTGGCAGGAGGAGCAGGCTGACCTCAGCATCCAGCTTCCACCTGACTATAAAGTCTCTGTGCACTTGATGAGGATGCATCAGCACCAGCAGTCCAGTGAGGACAGGATGGAATATGAGGGCAGGAGGGGAGCTCCTCAGACAACCAAAGGACCCCACACCCAGGGCCAGTTCTACTGGTCCTCCATACACAGGCACTGGGTGTTCCTACAACTGACAGTGTTGTCATCAGCATGCCAGGGACCAGGTAAGCAGACCTCAGAGCACAGCTCCTTGTCCAGCACTTTCACGCTTGTGATGTCAAAGTCATTGTTATCATCACTCTCCATACTTGGAAATGTGCATGTCCTCTAGCCATCTTCTGCTGGGTGAGCCTTCCTCTTCCTCTCTCATGTCATTTTCCTCTGCATCCTGCTCTTCAGCTGGGATGCTGACAAAGTTGATATCTAGAGCCTTCACTGGCATCACCTCTCCTTTTTCTGATCATGTCCATGTGGCAGCCTGGTGGGGAGGGAGAGGGGCTTTCCCACTTCTTCAGTGCCAGGAGTGATGTAGGAGTCAGACATCTTGAAATCCTGTCGGTGCCAATCTGGGAGGATGCCATGGGTGGAATGGACTGGGCCAGCCTGCTGCTGGCAGGGTCTTCTGGGGAGGAAATTGTGGAATATGAGTAGCCAATAGGTCCTGATGATGACAAGGTAAGATTCTCACTCTCTTGAGTCACACCACATTCCTTTCTAAGATGCTGAGCAGACTGCCTCTGAGTGAGGTGCAGCTCCAACTCATTCCAAGAATACTCACCTATCTTTTCCTGCAATGGAAGAGTTTTGGGAAATGGGCTTGGAGAGATTCTTATTGTGCTTGAGTGCCAGGCTGCTGCAGTCATGCAGTCAAGTTGGGGAGAGCATCCTGCAAGGGCCTAGAAAGTCATCACTGCCACAGGAGGGTGGCATTCCTGAGAGGTAGCCATCTCCAAGCACATGAAGTGGAGGGACCACTGGGGATTGGGTGAGGGGCCCACTGAGGGCATCCAGAAGAGACCCCCCCTTCCTAAGCTGGTGGAAGTCTCCCTTCAGTGTCAGGTATCTAGGATGAGATGATGGGGCGAAGCTGCTGGGGGTGAAGGGCCCAGTTCCTTCCTCATGGCTTATACCTGAAACTGTGCCCAGAAAGGCAGTTAGCAGACAGGGCAGTTGTTGGCCTGGTAGTGTGTGGGGGGGGCATAGTGACACAGGTGTCACAGAGAAAGAGGAGGCAGCAGGATGGAAGCAGGTGTCCAGATCATCTGAGAGACACACCACATGCTTGGCACTGTTGTCATTCACTTCATCCTCAGAATCTGGGGCATTGTACTTGTTTTCAAGGGCAGAGGTTCCTTGAAGGAGGTAGCTGGCCCTGTCTGCTACTTGTTTCTGTTTGAAGGGCTTGACACAGAAAGTTCCATCTGTGTGCTTTTCAGAAGTACCCAGCAATATCTGGCCTTGACCAAAATGCTCATCTCCTCTGTCCACCCCCACATGGCCCACTAAAGGGGAAGCCTCCCTTTGCAGGTCAGAACCAAGCTCCTCTTCAGCCCATTCCAAATGGGAGAGCAGGCAGAACTGCTCACAGCCTTGAAATCGTGTTTTAAGAATTAACAAATGGGAAGCAGCTGTGGCTCAAGCAATTGAGCTCCCATTTACCACACGAAGGACCCGGGTTAAATTCCTGGGATATCTTGGTTAAAAAAAAAAAAAAGCATCCCAGACTTACATGGCACGGAGAGGCACAGACCCCTGTGCAGCAAGTGATGCACCAAAAAAGATGGTGATGTAACCAGATAGGGAAGAAAAATTGACAAGTAACTCTAGTCACTGAATTATTACATAGAGGTTTTCTTACTTTTAGTATAATATAGAATGTCTCACTTGGCTCTAATACTATGTTTTATCAGTGCTAATCTTTAACCCATAACTGGCCCCATTTATATTCCATTATCTTTTTTTTTTCTTAAATTTTTTTTTCTTGTATTAGTGCAGTTGTAGTTTACAGAAATATCATGCAGAAAGTACAGAGTTCCCATATAACACCTCCACCAACAGTTTTCCCTATTATTAACATTTTGTATGTGTTGTACGTTTGTTACAATTGATGAAATATTATTATTATAATTATATTATTACTAATGTCCATAGTTAGGGTTCACTCTTTTTGTGTTGTAGGAATGCTGAGTCTTGAGTGTATGATGTAAATTTTTGGTAATAGTTGGGGAGTCATGTTTAAGACTTTAAGAAATTTTTAAGTAAAAAATTCAAGCTGCAAAATAATATACAGTTTGAGCCCATCTATGTAATTCCTTCTGTATTAGCCAGGGTTCTCCAGCAAAACAGAACCGACAGGATATAAAATGTAAATCATAATATAATGTAAATATTATAATGTACATATTATGGGATTTATTATAGGAATTGGCTCAGACAACCATAGGGATTGGAAAATTTGAATTCCATAAGGCAGGCCACAAGCTGGGAACTCCAATAAAGGTTTTCATTGAATTCCCTAGGAGAGGCTGGCTGGCTGAAGGAGAGATGGAAATTCTTCCTTCTGACTGCTGAAATAATCAAGTCTCATTTTAAAGCCTTCAACTGATTGGCTAAGACTTCTCTTATTGTTGAAGGCAAGCTCCTTAGTTGACTGCATCTGTAATCAGGCATAGATGCAATCAACTTACTGATTATTTAAATCCATGAACTGTCCTCACAAAAACAGTCAGGCCAGTACTTGCCCAAACAACTGGAGACCATAATTGAGCCAAATTGACTCCTGAACTTAACCATCACAGTCTATCACTTGTCAACGTGGCACCCATACACCCCTGCTTAAACCATGCTTAACTTCTAAATGAAAACAATAAGTCATATTATTGTCAAACAATACTCAAATGTACAAACAGAAACACACTTACTCTTTCCCCCAAAAGGGATGCAAGTCCTTGGGTGATAGTCACTCTTAAACTTGATGTCATATAACTTAAATACTAAGACAAAGTTAATACAACTTATATAAGGGGATAACCTAGGGGAGAAAACAAAGATATTTGCTTTATGTATATATACAAACATAATCATAACAAAACAAGGAAGAAATATTCATAACTATTGCAGCCCTCATTTCTGTAACTGCCATGTGGTGATAGCTTGTATTTATAGCTACCTTCATCCACTACCCATTTCATAGTCCCTTTACCCTCAGCTGCCTGTGGTTCTTTGCCTGGTGGGGTGACCCAGACCTTCATTCCTGAAGTTTTTGGGCCTGTCTGGATTGGGTTGTTGCAGTTTCTCATTGACTTTAATCACAGGGCATGGTAGTACTGTAGGAGACACTGGAGGGCAGGGGTTCTTAACCTTTTTTGTCCCACAGACCCCTTTGCCAGTCAGGTGAAAACCACAGACTCCTTACTAAGTCCACACTATACTGTGATTAGTTAATACATGTATCACACCTGTACCAACAGGTCCCCACAAGAATAATGGTGGATTTTTAAAAAAGATTTATTTATTTTACTTTACTTATTCATTTATTTATTTTTATTTATTTATTCCCCACCCCCTCCCCCAGATGGTCCTCTTGTCTGTCTGCTCATTGTTTCCTCACCATCTCCAAGAGGCACTGAGAACTGAACCTGGGACCTCCCCCATGGGAGGTGAATGCCCAATGGCCTAAGCCATATCCATTCCCTGTGGGCAGTGGCATCTGCTGGCTTGTGGTATCTGCTCAGTTAGGTGTCTGCTTGTTGTGGCAGGTGCAGCACCTAGCCTCCTTGTTGCTCAAATATGGCCTCTCTCTAAGCCAAACAGCATATAAATGCATTAACTTCTCCCCAGTGTGGGACATGACTCCAGGGGATGAGCCTCCCTGGCACTGAGGGATTGCTACCAAGCTCTAACTGGTGATATATCTGGGAGAAGACTTTGAATAAAAGGGAGAAAAGGTGAAGACAAATGAATGTATGTGGCTAAGATACTTCAACATGAGTCAGGAGGTCATCAGAGTTCATCAACACTTATGCATGTCTCAGCAGGATTTCATAAATGGCCAAAGGAGATACTACCCCAAATAGTGGGTATCCTGAGGGATCTGGAGACACCTGGGACCTATGGTCATGGCAGATAGCTCTGGAGTTTGGTGCCTTGCCATTGGCCCAACTTTGAAGTTTGTGCTCCCAAGTATGACAAAGTTGGACTCAGATGTGACTTCTCTACACATGCCTCTTCTGTCCCTTTTATTTGAACATATAATTGGTGCTGGAGTTGGTAGGTGTGCATACAAGAGACTTTAATCTCTGTTGTACATGTCCCAGCTGGGCCCTGATATTCAATAGAGTTGCAATACCTACTCTCCAGTTCATTGGACTCACCCAGGACAACTAACAGTTAATGATGGACAATGATCATCCCAAGGAACCAAGAGAGTCTGCAACTGCAAGCAAGAGAGTTCCATCCATCTGCCCCATGGGATCAAAGCTTCCTCTCAGTTAGAGGTAGAGTGGGCAACACCATCCCAGAATCTTCAGGATTGGGGAATGAGCTATGGGATAAATTAGACTTACAGATATTCTACTATAGACTTATTGTGATTCTAGCAATGGAAGAAACTATATCATTCATTTGGAGGCAGTGACCACTAGAGGTTCTGAGGGCAGGGAGAGGGAAATACAGGTGAAATATGGAACATTTTGGGGACTTGGAAATTTGAATGACATTGCAGTGACAGATATGGGCCATTACATATTATGCCATTACCTACAAAATTGTGCAGGAGAGAGGGTAAACTACACTGTAAACTATAATCCATGCTTAGTGGCAATGCTCCAAAATGTTTTCATCAATTGTAACAAATGTACCATACTAATGAAAGATGTTCTTAATGTGGGACAATATGGGAGGTGTAAGAAGCAAGGCATATGGGAATCCCCTATATTTTTATGTAATATTTATGTAATCTAAATACTTTTTCCAAAAGTATATATATTTAAAATATATTTTTAAAAAACAAACCTAAATTCTAATTTCTGGTTCTATTAAAAATTTGAAATTATAAGATTTTAAATTCTCCTAAAAATACAGGGTTTCCCTAGTTCTCTCTATAATTACTATGGAAAATATTGGTTTTTAGCAGTAAATTTGTTCTGATTGAAATATTTTATGTAAATATTTTCATAAGAAAAGAGGTTTTAAAAATTCCTGTCCAAAATAGTTCTGTTCTCAGCAACAAAGGTTTTTTAGATCTTCAAATGGGATTTGATTACCATAGTGATCCATCTATAAAAATAAATTTGATAATATATATTATTTATTTTGTTCCTTCAACTTGATTTCTGTAATTCTGTGTATAGCTAGGAAACAGACATAACAAAAACTGTGATAACCAGCCTTGAAAATGTTATCATAATACCCAGTACACTAGTTACTGAATTCCATTACCAATGTACTTATTGTAAATTAAAATTAGTGGGGTCAGATTCTGCATATAATGTTATATTTCTCACACCAGTCCATTTAGAGCTGCCCCATTTCACACTGTGGCTTCTTTAGGAATGTACTCCTTCCTTTTATTTTTTGAATGTATTTCACTTAGTGGAACACAAAGCTTTTCAAGGGAAGAGTGTACACATTTGATACAAAGTAGAGTAAAGAACATGAAAAATTCATGAATATAAGCACATAATATTCACAAAACCAAGCTATTATCATAACTGTCATATATCAGTCATTTAATGTTGGTAGAAAGTGCTCACACTCTATATAAGTAAAAATTTTCCAGAGTAACTTCACCCTATCACTGTAATATTTAAGATAATAGATAATTATCTGGGACAATCCCAAATCAACATCTTTTATTTTTCTTCTAAATCAGATACATTTGAATTCTGGATTTTAAATTAATCATTTTAATTAATATCTCATTTTCAGATTGTCTTAGTTTTTTCAAATAGTTTTAATTCAAACTAATTAGCTACCTAATTGTAAAAAAAAAAACTCCTTTGATTTTGAATACTCTAGAATGAATTACTGAAGTGATTCAAAGATACCTGTTTAAAACATAAACAGTTTTATAATAATATTTTTTAAGAAAAAATGTTACAGATTCACAAAATAGTTTTCTTCATAAATTTTAATTTTTTTAAAGAAATTTTACAAAGGAGATGAGAGCCTTGAAGATGGAGTGTAGTGGTCAGCCATGGGAATTTGACAATGACCAATCTAGAGCAATCATCAGAGCTGATCCTCTTACAACTACACGAGAAGTTGTCAAAGATCTCAACGTCGACCATTCCATGGTTGTTCAGCATTTGAAGCATATTTTAAAGGTGCAAAAGCTCTATAAGTGGGTGCCTCATGAGCTGACCAAAAATAAAAATATCATCATTTAGAAGTGCCGTCTTCTCTTATTCTATGCAACAACATCAAAAGAACAATGAACCATTTTTCAATTGGATTGTGATGTGTGACAAAAAGTGGATATTATATGACAACTGGTGACTACCAGCTCCATGGTTGGACCAAGAGGAAGCTCCAAAGCACTTCACAAAGCCAAACTTGCACCAAAAAGTCATGGTCACTGTTTGGTGGGCTGCCGCCTGTATGATCCACTATAGCTTTCTGAATCCCAGTGAAACCATCAGTGAAACATCTGAGAAATATGCTCAGCAAATCGATGAGAAACACCAAAAACTGCAACAGCTTCAGCCAGCATTGGTCAACAGAAAGGGCCCAATTCTTCTTGACAACACCTTCCCGCACATTGGACAACCAAGTCTTCAAAATTTGAATGAATTGGGCTATGAAGTTTTCCCTCATCCACCATATTCACCTGACCTCTCATCAACCAACTACCACTTCTTCAAGCATCTTGACAACTTTTTGCAGGGAAAATACTTCCATAATCAAAAGGATGCAGAAGATGCTTCATTGAATCCCAAAGCATGGATTTTTATGCTACAGGAATAAACAAACTTATTTTTCATTAGCAAAAATGTGTTGGTTGCAATGGTTCCCATTTTGATTAATAACAATGTGTTTGAGGCTAGTTATAATCATTTTTTCATACATGGTCTGAAATCACAATTTCTTTTCCACCAACCTAATAGTTCATCCAGAATTCCTAATGGGAGTGAAATAACTTAATTTCATCTCCATTCTCATCAACATTCTTAGATTTTTGACAGTGCTTGGATTTCAGAATTTGGACATGGATCACTTCATAAAGACCACCAAACTGGCAATCTTATGTCAAGAAAACAATAGGATGCAACTAAAGCAGTATTTTATCCTTTACTTTTTATCCTTAGAGAGAAATTATTTTTTCCTTACATTGAATAAAGTACCAACTGACCTTTCTCTGGAAAGATTGTCTCTTAATACCACCTCCCCTCAAAAAAAGATTCACTCAGCTTTTTCTCAAAGATATGTATGGATTACATTGGCATACATAAGTTTCCTATGATAATCTATTCCACCTAGTCAGTTAAAAAATTTGAAGGTAGGGAATGCATAAGAATTGAGATAATAATGAATAATAACGCTAATGATGTCATTTTTCACATATTTTTTTCAAAGTACTTTTGTATTTCACCTTCTATATCAAGTTGAGGAGAAATATACAAGGTATTGAGAGCCCCATTTTTAGATAGAAAAAGGACACTTAACAGCTAAGTGATCTACTTAAAGCCACACAGCTATCTAATAAAACAACCAGGACTAGTTCCATACTTTACTATTTATTTGTAGTTCCTAATATTTGATAAATACTTTAGAGTTCACAAAGACCATTTAGATGCATTATATTATGCTCAGAATATGAGGTAGAGGGAAGAGGTATATTTGCCTACCCCATGGAGGTGCTACCAAGGGTTTGAGTTGGAACTCAAATCCAGGTACTTGCAGAAGTATTGCAAAGCAGATTGTTCTTTACCTGCCTAGAGATATTTATGCATCTGTCCACTCTCACTATGTTCTCCTGGCAACTACTGCTTCTCTTCTCATCCAGAAGGCAAGATCAAGAACTGACACATTCTTACATGACCCCATCCCCACAATCACAGCTGAGTGGTTCAAAGGATGGGCAGCTACCCAAGTGAGGCCAGAGTCTCAAGGGGAAAAAATCATTACCCTCCCTCCAGTGAAAAGAGCTGTGTGATATCAATTTGGTAGCTTCCAGCAAACAGGCTTCCTGCCATGAGAGAAAGCTAGTGTCCAAAGATAAGGAAGTCATCAGAATCATAGATGAAATAACCCTGGCAGTTATGGAACCCATTCATTTACTTGGTATCATTTGAAACCTCACTTTAAGGTCACTGTCATTATGCTGATTTAGAGATGAGAAAAATGAGGCTAATGAAGGTTAAGATATTACTGTAAATAACATAAGTCAGGACTCTAATCCAGTTCTTTTCACCACAAATTACATTGCTGTTCAACTGTACCATACAGTCCTTCTAAAATAATAAGGAAAGACTAACATAGTGAACACTTAGAGAGAAAATAATAATTTATAAACATTTTTCCTATTACCAAGGGTTTTTGAGTGTTTTAAGTGCCTATTGAGTTGTGATTATAATGAGTAGTAGTATACAATTGATCAAAACAACATAATAAATTACAAGTAATGATCATTGTATTTAAAAATAATTTTTAGTAATATCTTAATGAGATAGATGATATCAGCTTTTTAAGAAGGTTTATCTGTAGAAAAATATACTTATTGCTAGAAGAGAGGGGAATCAGCATTTATTTTCAGAGATGTAAGTGCAGAGAAACATATATCTACATAATCTACTAGATGACAATGGAAGGATTTTATGAGATTGGAGTTACTTGATTCTTTGAACTTCTTTTGAATTTTGTGCCAAAAATTGCATAGTCATTTTCATCAGAATTAATTTTCATGACTTTTCATCTGGCAACTCTGTTAGGCCATCCTAAGATTTTGATGAAACCAAACAACTTATAAAAAGATTATTCACTTTCTTAAAATATAAACACCAAAATTTCCATTTTTCCATTGTTTAACACCTGTAGATTTTAACACCCAGAAGCAATGTACCATAGGAATGAGCTAAAGATGTGTTCTTCTCTTGTAAAGTGGCTGAACGATGACTGTGTAAATGAAGATGGGAAAGGAGAACCTGCATCTCCATTACAGGCAACTTATTGACTGGAGGAGAGTGCATATGGAGGTTTATTTCCTTAAAAATATATCCAGGCCTGGGTACCTCTTGGAAGGACTTTGCATATTGCTCAAGGATACATGTATACCCTGCAATCAAGTGACTGATATCCTTGCTTCCATTCTTGTTCCCTTGCAGTCCATCCAGAAGTCTCAGTTATTTCATGAAACATAAATCAGATCATGTCACGTCCATGCTTAAAACCCTTCAATTACTTCTGTTTTCTTTTAGAGTAAAGTCCAAATTCTTCACAAAACCCAGTATGACCTAGCCTCTGCTTTCTACTATTCTTCCTTTACTTCCTTTACTTATTCTTCCTTTACTGCTCTGGAAACACTCACCTGCTCCCTCCCAAGCTTGTTCCCAGCCCAGGGCTTTTACACTTTCTATTTCTTCTATATGGGGCATCCTTCCCCAACATCTTCATATGGCTGATTCCATCTATTCATGTGTCACTTCAAATGACGTCTCCTTGCGAGGCATTCCCTGCCTAGCCTATCTGAAGAACTGCCCCTTTTCCATCTCCTTACCCTATTTTATTTATACCATTTCTCATAATTTAATTTTCTTCTGGTTCATTTATTGTCTACCTCTTTCCATTTTATAAAGACCCAGTAGAACAGTAATACTCTTTGTGCTTTTCACCTGTGTATATTCAACGCCTAATACAGTGCTTGAACATAGTATATATGTCTAATATATATTTGTTGAAGAATGAATGAACTATCTGCATTACCCATTTTGAATAAATTAATTCATTAATTTAGTCAACATAGATTTATTGAGTGTCTATTATTTTCCACTCCTGTTCTAAGTGATTGGAATACATCAGTAAAACAACAAATAATTATGACTCCTTATGGAACTTAAATTCTATCAGGGGGAGACAGAATATAAACAATGAAGAAGCAAATTATCTGATATGTGAAAAGGATATGGGTAAAAGAAAAAGAAGAGCCAGATAAATGAAGGAGAAAGAAACAAGCAAGAACAAGAAGCAGGCAGTACTGTTGTCATTTTAAATAGGGATTAGCATAAGCCCTTTTGAGATAGTGACTAATGAGAAGATACTTGACTGAAGATTTCTGGGGGAAGAGTATTTCAGGCAGAGAGAATATTTGTGCAAAGGTCCTAGGGTGAAAGGATGCTTGAAGTGTTCAAGGAAAGTAAGGAGGCCAGTGTGAACCAGGCTGTGAGTGAGAGGAAGAGTAATAGAGAAGCAGTGGGCTGGGGGCAATGGGTCATGTAAGACCTTGTAGACCATTGTAACACTTTTGCATTTCACTCTAACTTATATGGGAGCTACTGGAGAATTCTGAGCAGAGGAAAGATATGATAAGGTTTATAATTTTATAGTATCACTCTTTGTTGTCTTTCAAATGGACTGTAGAAGGGACAGGTAAGCAGGGAGATGAGTTAGGTGGTGATTATAACCAATCCAGTGATTCACAAATTTGATGCACATTAGAATCACTTGGAGTGGGTTGAAAAATCCAGGTGCCCATGTCACACTCCATAACAATTAAATCAGAATATCAAGAGGTGGAAACCAGACTTTAGTTTTTAATTATCCTCAGGTGATTCCAAGGGGCAGCAAAGTTGTGATGAATAAACAAGGTCAGAGATGATGGTGACTCAAATCAGGGTATTAAGCAGGGGAGATGGTATGAAGTGTCCAAATTCTGAAGATATTTTGAAGATTTCAACAGGATTTCCTGACAGATCAGATATGGGGTATGATAGAATGAGTGCCAAGGGTGGCACCAAAGCTTTTGGCCTGAGGGACTGGAACCATATATTTGCCCTTAGCTGAAATGGAGAACACTGTGGGTAGAATAAGGATGCAGAGGCTGTCTCTGGAGGTCAGATTTGGTCATGATGTGTTTGGGCTGCTTCATGAGTGGTAAGACATGAAGGATGCCAGGAGTTGGAAAGAAAACAAGGAGTATGTGATTTCATGGAAACCCAGTGAAGAAAGGATGTCAGTGAGGAGGGAATGATCAACTGGGTCAAATGTTGCTGATGCACCAAGCAAGATGAGGGTTGAAACCTGTTTAGGATCATTGGTAACTTTAGCAAGAACAGTTTTGGTGAAATGGTAAGGATGGAGGCTTGACTAGAGTAGGTTTATGATAGATTAAGAGGAGAAGAATTGCAGACATTGAGCCTAGACAATTCTTTTGAGGAATTTTGTCAAAAAGAAGTACAGAGGAATGGGAAGGTGGGGTCAAGAAGAGTGTTTGTTATTTTGTGTGTTTTTCTCTTTGTTTTTTTTTTTTTTTCACTTTTTAAGTTTTACTTTTTAAACTATATATTTTTTTAGTTTTCCACAACAAACATACATTGTCTTTTGTATTTGGGTTTGCTAGGTAAATAGAACTAACAGGATAATTATGATTATACATGGAAATATTTATGGATATATGGAGAGAGATATTTTTTATAAGAATTGTCTCACATGCCATGGGGATTGAGAAGGCCAAGTTCTATAGGGTAGATCATGATTCTCACTGAAGGTGAAGTTGAATTCCCTAGGGGAAGCAGGCTGGCTGAAGTAGAGAGAGAAATTCTTTTTTCTGACAGCTGGACTCTTCAGTTCTGACTTTTAGGCATCCACCTGTTTGGATGAGGAGACTCCTCTCATTACTGAAGCACTCTCCTTTGTTGATTGTAGTTGCAGTTAGCTGTAGATACAGTCAGCCATCGATGCAATCAACTGACTAATGATTTAAACCCATCTACACAGAATGATCACAGTAACAATCATGCCAGTGCTTACTTCACCAAACAACTGGACATCGTAACCTAGTTGTGTTGATACATGACATTAATGATCACATCTTGTAATGAGAAAAATCCTTCACAGAGTATTAATAAAGAAAGCATATTCCTATCCTTTGTTTCCTCACCTGTGAATTTGGAATAGGCCTAGGACTTTGCTCACTAGGCTTGTTAACCACTTAATGTTCCATGACAAACACCATTGAACCCCTTATGGATACCAGGTATTAAGGACATGGCAACATGTGCCCTGCACTTTGAGAAGACAGATGTTTCCAAATGCAACTAAAATTAATAATGTTATATGCAATGGTGGAGATATGGGCAATTTTCTGTGGCACATAGAGAAGGCACAATAACACTTCCCGGGGAACATGTCTCCATAAAATGGAGATGGGATGTCGCTGGCCAGAATAGGGGAAATGGATTTCTGAGTACTAGAAGAGAATAGAAAGTCATGGAAGGATGAGGGAATATAGCATTTGGGGACCAGCAAGAAATCACTGGGGCTGTGCACAGATTCTGTTAAGCCCACCAAATGTGAGGGAGAAGCCAAAAGGGTGACAAAGGCCTTGTCCATCCAACTAAATAGTTAGGGTTCTGGGGTTCTCTGCTCTGGTTGCACATTAGAATCCCCGTGGAATCACACATGAATACCAATGGCCAGGCTTTCTCCAGGTTCATTGAAACCATAAACCCTGGGATGGGGACCAGCCTGGACAGTTGGGGCATTTTATATATTTGAAGTTACTGAAGGGAGTCTAGAAAGCCACCAGTGTATGGGCACTGTTGAATTACCTGTGACTTTCAACAGGTGACTGATCATAAGTGATTTGTGTTACAGAATGAAAATTAGAAATATTTGTTTGACACCAATTAAGTACTAGAGTGGCTGCATCTTACCTTCCCTCCAGCAGTGAATGATGGAATCTAGTTTCCCTGCATCCTCACTAGGATTTGATGTTGTCACTACTTTTTTTTTTAACAAATCATTTTTATTAATAAAGCATAAATCCATCCAGAGTAATACTAGGACATTTGTGGGTTTCAGTCATCAGTGAGCTTACTGCATAGATGGCTGATTACATCTGCATCAACCAGGACCAATGCCCAGGGTCCACATGCAGGGCCACCATCAGGCCCCATGAGCAGTTGTTACACCAGTCCCCAACCCCAGGCCCCTCACCCGGGCATGCCTTCAGGCCCCGTGCATGGCTGTACCGCATGCAGCAACATGATGATGTAACAGGAGAGTGACACAAGGGAGAGCCAAGAGGAGACATGCCAAAAAAACAGAAACTGATGCAGGTGGCAGAGCACCTGTCTCCCACATCAGAGGTTCCCACGATTGAATCCTAGTGAAGACAGGAGGAGAAGGATGAAAAGAGAGAGCATGAAACAGAGCATTCCCCAGTGAATGGATGCAAAAAAACCCCAGCAGAAACAGGGGTGGGGGGGAGACTAAAAAAAAAAAAAGTATCAATATTTCAGTTAAGGCAGCATCTGTTTTCCCCCAAATGAAATATAGCTCCTCTGAGTGAATACTAGCTTTAACTTCTAGTTTAAATGCCTTCACCAAATATCTAAAAATAAATATTATCTGTACAGATGCTTAAGGGTCTATTGACCCTTTTTATAATTTAAAAAAAATTTTTAAATGCTACTTAGATTACATAAATGTTACACAAAAAATATAGGGACTCCCAAATACCCCACTCCCAACACCTCCCACATAATTTTTTTAAAATCACATTTTGCATGCATGAACCTATTTGATCTTCATAATGAAATACTGGTATTAGTAATTTCATCATTTGCATTTTATATGTGGAAAAACTGAGGCACTGTGGTGATAGGTAATTTGATTCATGCTACATTGAAGTATTGGAGCAGGACCTAAAATCCAGGCCTTCTGACTCCAAACTCTGAGTGATTTCTACAATTCCATTCACACTCTGGACAATAAACCCATGGGGGTAGACACCTTGCCCATTTTGTTCCCTGCTGTTTCACCAACATTCACAATGCCTGGCAAAAAATAGATACTCAACAAATACTTGTTGGATGAAAGAATGAATATAAACTCTAATATTATTAAATTATCCTACCATCTAAGATATATTTAAGAGGTACACTTCATTCCTTCAACAAATATTTATTAAGTGTTTAGTATGTGCCAGGTGCTTTCCACATTTATTAAAAGTAGGCCATAAGTTTTTACAATATTTTGTGCCTTATTGTTATATTGTGAAAAGCATCAATCTGCATTAAAATGGGTGCATTTTATTGTATTTAAATTATTTCTTATGGAAGTCAATTTTAAAATAACATCCTTATTTTTAAAAAATTCAACCATAAAACAATGCTAATGGATAAAAAACCCTTTAAAGAAACTTTGCAAATTCAAACACATTATTTTTTGCTAATAGTGCTGCATTTGGAAGGAAATAAAAGGAAAATGAGAATACTGTTTGGAAGGGTTAATGATGTGGGCCAAGATAGGGTGAAATGAGCATCTGACTAAAGGAAAAGAGGTAGGGTAAAGGAACAGAACATTGGGATTTCTTCACAAACCCAGCCAATTCAGCATCAGATGCAGAACAAATGCTGTGAAAGTGTATAATTCTAATTCTATCCTTTTTTAAAATTTTGTTTTGTTTTGCTTCTAAGGGCATCTAAGTGTTTGCAAGCAGTAGGCCACTTTTGAGTCCTTAAGTATAATTTTATTAAATTGCTACTCTCCTTCCTACCAACATCCTTCACTCTTATGAAATACCTTTCTTAGACATTTGAAAGAGCACCTAGTTTGGGGTCATTGCTCTTCGCTTTGTCACACTCCCAAGTTCCACAGGGTTTGCTCAAATAGTTTCTAACAGAGGCTGCTCAGGGTAATGAAAAGATCTCTGAACTTGGAGTCTAAAGCTGAGTTTGGTTCCAAATTACCAGTATACTATTATACTGGTAATAATATACCAAGTTCCTTGTTCTTGGACAAGCTCCTTGTTCTCTCTGCTTCAGTGCCCATATCACTAGTATTCTTTATTTGATTCCAGTGTATGCAGTTGTTCTATTATAGTACTAACTATTGCATTTGTTTCATCTCTGTTATTTTACTTTAAGAAGAAATACAATAAGCACAAAGAGGAAAAGAAGAAAGTGAGAAAGCAAGAGTAACTGTCCAAAGTAAAAGGAATGCAATTCTGTTCAACCTTCCCATATCTAGCTAAATATACAGACTCTCATTTAAAAGATGATACTCTTAGGAAGCGGGTGTGGCTCAGTGGATGGAGCCCCTGTTTGCCATGTGGGAGGCCCGGGTTCGCGTCCTGAGGCCTCCTTGTGAGGGCATGCCGGCCTGAGCGGTGCAGTGGGCTGATGCAGCAACCTCACGGCAGGAAGCGGGTGTGGTGCAATGGATGGAGCACCCGTTTACCATATGAGAGGCCCCGGGTTCACTTCCGGGCGCCTCCTTGTGAGGGCAGGCCGGCTCGCGCGGTGCCGTGGGCTGATGTGGCAAGACCTCAGAGCAAAGGGGAGATAAGCAGACACAGAGAAGACATGCAGTGAATGGACACGGTGGCACAAGCAGCAAGGGGGGGGGGATAAATAAAATAAATAAATCTTTAAAAAAAAGATGATACTCTTAGGCTCAGTGCACATGAATTTAAATAAGTACTAATAACAAAAGGTAAGTGCTAACCACAGAGTTGAAAATAGCATGAAATAAACCACACATTCAAATCTTGCCTGTCTCAGGAATAAATTTTGACTTATTTCAATTGCTTCTGCACAGAATCCAAATTTTTGCAATATAACCACCATTACTGCCTCCCTTTGGGCAAAGAAGACTCAAAAATAATATGAGAAATGTCTATGCACACAGGGGTCTTTTATCCTTAACAAAATGAACCTGATTATGGTAATCTCAATTGTGCTGCTACTGATTACACAGGAGCCCTAGTCATTGGTACAGTCTTGGTTTCAATGACAAGTGACATTTCAAAATGAGAATTTCAATCCTTTTAACATGCAACTGAAGCAAAGAAAATTAGCACTTAAAGAACTAGTTTGGTCTTTCATTTATAAATGAGAAAACAAGGCCTAGAGTGATAAATGACTTTCTAACTCCTATAGCTAGGTGGTGGCAGAACCAAAATTGGACTGACCACACCTTATTTCCAGCCTAAGTGCTTTCTACCACATCATTTAGTTAACTTCAGTGATGACAGACTGCCTGTCTATACCATATTGCCAACTGTTTAGTTGCATATTGGTTTATAGATTTTCCTTTATAAGTGCTTAGTCTTTATTTCATTCTACATTCTTCATCTTTTTGTAAAAGATTCCTTTCTATCTTCCAGGTCTTATTCTATCAATCAATTGGTTCCTTTTTTGCCAGTCCATGGGCATCAGCAGATGGAAATTGAAGCAAAATTCACCACAACCATATCTCAAATAATTATTTCCAATTGCTCCAAATTTCAGTTAGGGGTTACTTGTTTATTGGTATGATAGATGTTGCTATAGTGGGAAGCTCATAGTTTGGTGTCTCCACCAGATGCTGCCAAGCCCAATCCATCCAAACCTGGATATTTATTTGATCACAACCTTGGCTGGCCACGCTACACTGTTGATTCACTAAATGAAGTCTGTGACCCAGAGATAAGTCAAAATCACTTCTCACATTCTTGAATTTGGTGAACATGTCTGCTTGTACTCTAAGCACATTGGTGGTTCAGTGGTAAAATTCTTACCTCCCCTTCCTCTCTTTTACTTCTTTTGGCCCTTTTCTCCTTTGCATTCTCACAGAGCTCACACTTTCAAGGCCAACACTAACACTGAATACAGTTCCATCTAATGCAATAAACATTAATTAACCACTATGATATGGACTGTGGATTCAGAAGGGCATATTTCCTAGTTTCTCAGCTCATGGTCTAAAAGATGGTTAAAGGTTATACAAGAGGGACAAGCAAAGTGCTATGTGAACCCAGGGAGAATGGGCTGCATTTTCACTAGGACAGGAGCAAGGGTCACAGAAGATCTCAGAGAAGACAAGACATTCAGGGAGAAGCATCTTTTGTCAAATGGCCACTGGAGATTGATTAGAAGACAAAACATTGGGGGCAAAGAAACAACTTATGGAAAGGCATAGAGGCAAAACAGTATGTGCTGCTTCAGGGAAAGTTGAAAACATGTAATAAAAATGAAGTGATTGTTAAACTTTTTCTCATTTCTTTTCAGAGAAAGAAGAGCAGGAAATGTAAGGACCATTTATTTTTAATTCATTAATATGACATAATTTCATGATTAATATTACATAATTCTAATACGTGCATATTTGACTGCCTGGGCCAAATGAAGATCAGCTGGAAAAAATGTGCCTCTTATCACTTCATTGCTATTGATAACCATGGACTCATTGCCTTCCTTTTATTTCCTTTTACAATCTAGCAAGCTTCTCTAAGTCACAGAGAGGCTGTTCTAGAAAGAAATGAAATAGTAAAACTACAAAGGAATGGAATACTCAAGAAAAAACTGAAGTTGAGTTAACAGATTTTCCTATGTATTTTTTGGCTTCTCAATCACTCAGATTTTGTGAAGCAAATGCATATTTGAGCCTGTGTAATAGAAAGAGTACAGCTTTGAAATAGACAATTTGGATCTAACTTAGTCCTACTGCTTAATAATTTTGTGATCCTAGGCAAGTGACATTACCTCCCTAAGTCATCATGTTCTTACCTATGAAATGGGGAAATCATTGCCCTTCTGTCTTCTGATAAATATACCAAGGAAATCAGGAATTGCCAGACATTTTGAGGTCTGCTTTGATGGAGGATTGCAGGGGGGTGCTGGGAGAACTGAAGAAGATTGGTGGGTGTGGGAGGTTGTCAGTGAAAACCTCTCAGCCTCTTGAGCAGAAATTTAAAGAATCCATAGTCTTTATTAAGGTGAGTATGTAGATGAAAGGATATTTGAGGCAGAGGGGAGAACATGGTTGAAATAGCCTGCCATGTTTGGTGAACTATACACAAGCCGTTTTGAGTGGCTTAGCAAAGTGTATGTGAAGGGGCCTGTTGGGAGGAGATAAGGCCCCTGCTGTATCTTTCAAATTTGAGTGATCATTTGGTGGGACTCTTGGTGTTTGCTTAAATTATTTTATTATTTTGTCACTAAAATAGGAATACACGTAAAAGGCCTTACAATAAGAGTCTTCAAGAGCCATAAAACTGAAATCACTTGAAAAATAAAATATGAACAAAACTTGTAATTGATACATCAGAGTTTGTGTAATGTGATAGATGATATGGTTTGGCTGAAACTAAATCTTCAGGATTGGCTTTAGTTGAAAAAACATTTGGCTTTCTGTTCAGTCCCATCTTCAATTGCTTTGTATATTTTGACTTCAATAATATTGATGCAGAAAATATCTGTTTCACAACAATGGAATTGAACATTTCAAAGCTTTTGTTTCTAATTCAGGGTAATCAGACCTCAGACATAAGCCAAAGTCTTTCACCATTCAATTCTTGAAGGCCACTTTTAATGAGGTGGTAACTCAGTAAAGCTATTTATATCCTCTTGAATTGTTCTTTTTGACATTAAGTATGCATTTTTGGGGTCCCTAATTGCATTATTTCATGTGCCAGTAACATAAAATACTTCAATGCACACTTCACAACTGTATTTCTTGCTAATAAATATGGCAAATGGGTCTGTAGAAGAGGGTCTGAGCAACAGTGCATCAGCTTGCAGGTGACTATGGTTCTGACTGCTGTGGAGCAAGTTCTTGTGAGATCTGCCCATCTGCACCTCTCTCTGATGGCCAGGTGATGCTTTACATCTCCAACCACTTTGTTTCCATTTGAATTGTTGTGAAAATTTCACTTGTACCACATGCCTTAATATGGAGCAGATTTCATTTTAATCATAGAAAATATGAAGTGGAATTTGATTCTAATGTATTCATCCATATATGTCTATGCTGATTTTTTTCATTGCATAAAACATTGTGAATAAATATTGTAAAAAGATTGCCTGCTCCTACACTTATAAGCTCAGTGTGGGAAATGCCTTGCATTTTAGAAGGACTGCTTTTCCAGTGGTGTGGAGAGTAGATGGTGGGGAGAAGCATGAGTAAGGACTGGATGTAGGAAACCAATTAGGAGGGTTTTTCTATAAGGTGAAAAGGTATAAGAACATGAACTAGCAAGAGGAATAGAAAAGAGATGATGAATTCAAGACCTATTGGGGAGGGCAAATATACAGGTCCAGATGACTAATTAATTTTATGGCGGAAGTAAAAAAGAGAAAGACTTGAGATATTTGTGATAACTGCTAGATTTCTGGCTTGGGACAACTCAGGGAATGGTGGTAGTATTCAGAAAAGAGTTAAGGAGGTTTAGCAGAGTCTTTGAGGAGTTAAAGATGAAAATTAATGATTTGAACATAATAAGTTTAAGCATTTGGGGGATGTCCCATAAATATGTGGTTTTACGGTTATGGACCACAACAAAAAGACAAGGTAAAGATTTGGAGGCCAGGGATAGTTTATGTAAAGAGACAAGTATAAGGCTAAGTCTTGAAACATCACAGTGTTTCTCAGCAGGTGCATTATTGACATTTGGGGGGTGGGGTCTTCTATACTTTTTCTTTTTTTGTTGTTTTCCTGGGAGGTCCCAGGGATTGAACCCAGGTCTCTCCATATGGGAGATGGATGCCCAACCACCTGAGCCACATTTGTACCCCTGTTATATCTCTTAAGGTTGACAAAAGACACCCAAAGTTATGATCTTTTCCCATACAGGATCATCATACAACAAATCAAACTTAGTTTATTACCAGCAGGCCTAGGGAGATAAACTAGGTCTGGGGACACATGCATATATCTAA
>JAQZBX010021491.1:6281-32361 GCA_029593785.1 Cabassous unicinctus
AATGCATTTAACCACTGAGTTAAAAAAAAAAACTGTAGCTAGGGAAATTTCCTTGAATTCTCATAGCATTGAGAAACATCATTAATCAGTTTACTGCACTGTTAAGTGTGAATGATGTTACATAGCTTTACTTACCATTTGGAATCCTTGAACAATCAGGTCTTACTTGGATGTCTGTCAAGATTCCTTTATGAAGGTTATATAACATTACTTTTTGATGCCTTCTGAAAATCCTGCAATTTTGTAGCTTATTGAGATTGAAAAACTAACTTACTGTACATGAGTACCAGGAATTGTAGTTATTATAAGCCTTTGTCATTAAAAGAAAAAAATTCTGTTTTATGTGATAGATAAAAGAAATGTATTAGAGATATTTTACTTCATTCAGTAATTAGAAATAATTTTTAAAGTTTTCTCTCTCTTCCCCATCCCTTCCCTGTCTCTCTCTCATTTATTTTAGAAAAACAGGTATGGAGAGTTTTTGTTTTTTTAAAAAAAAATAACTGCCACTCTTGATGAGTATGTGATGAAATAGGCACTGCCATATACTTTTTAAAAAGCAATTGGCATTGCATATCCAGAATAACAACAACAAAAAATGCTTATACACTATGATGTGTGCTTTCCACTTTTAAAAATGTACTCTGAAAAACCAGAGTAGTTAAATTTTTAGCATTTTGACAGACACTTGAGAAACAAATCACAATTTCAACAATAGGTGATGATTCCAAAGTGGGATTGTAGTAATTAAATTAATTCTTTTTGCTGTTAAAATGAGGTCTTCAAAACTATTACATGGCTATATTAAGGAACAAGGTAGTGTTGAATATAAAAAACAGAATACAAAAATATTTAATCAATATGATTCCATTTCTGTCTCATAAATGTGCAGAAAAAAATCTGGAAAGTGTTTTAATTTAAATGATCAATATCTTTAGGGGGAAAGATTGTGGGTATGTAGTTCCTCTTTTTTTTTTCTATAATTTTAAACAAATGCAAAGTTTTTACAATAAGAAAAAATGTTTTTCACATATCACAGCCATGCTCCTTTGTTTACACATTGTTTATGGTTTCTTTCTTGCTATAGGGGCAGAGTTGAGTAATTGTGACAGAGACCTTATGTTTTCTAAAAAGACTAAAACATTTACTTTCCAGAAAAAACTTTTAGTTTCATCAAATTCAAGATTTAAATTAATCAGAATTTCTCAAAAATTTCTCATTGAACAAGGAAGTGATATAAAAATTTATTAAAATAACTATATTTATCAGAAAAATTCATTAAGTTATTGTTTTATCCCTTAAAATTGTTATCCTGTTTAATGATGTTGTTATAGCAGAGATTCAAGGGACTTAGAGTGAAGAAATATGCTTCAACTGGCTCCTTCAGACAAAACAAAAGTTTCAAATGCAGAAGCAAGATTTTTTAAGCCTCTTTACTTCCATACTGCATCTCTTTCAGAGATAATAGAAAACAGCCAGAAAAAAATGTTCATCCTGAAATTAGCTAATATGTCAAATATGGCTACTGGTGAATGAAAAGCAGAGCTCAGGGCTTCTCTTTCCTTTTACTCTTGCTTGCTGTGGACCCAAGAGTAATAACAAAAGATAGTAACTACCCAGCTATGCAAACCACAGGGTTCTTTGTGATTTACAATATAGTAGTGGTCTTAAAAAAACAAAAGTACCACATGGACAATGGAGATGAAATCAATATATTGTGTCAAAGGATAAAGGCCTAAAAGCAAAACTTCCAATCGAAAGGTTCAAGATTCTATAAATGCTTTAGGAATACTTTTAGTATAGTGTTGCCTAGAAATTACTATCGATTTTCTAAAGAGGGCTTTAGAAGCTGTGATTGTCTGGAATATAATTCTCCTAAGCTTCTGTTAGATTTCTTTTCCTCTTTGTTTCACTATAGTTCTAGCTTATTGACTTATCATTCTATCCCCCCATCTTCTTTAAGGAGGGCTTGAACCTCTTAGGCAGAATGGAGACTCTGAGAGCACACCCTAAGCAACAGGCTGCAAAGTTTGCTACAATCTCCAGACAATTTACTCAAGCCATTAGGAGAAGGATTTCTGTTGTTTCCCAAATCAAATGTCCTTCCTTGTAACAGCACTAATAGGCAGACAAAGTAGAGCCTTCAGTGTCCACAAAATCACTTGGTTGATTTGAAATGACTGTGTCCAAATTGGTGGAAAAAACAATCCCCCTGTATTGTATTCAGGAAGGATGCATGCACACATGATCAGTGTAATCCATCCCCTGTGATCTGATCCTTGGTGGTGCTCACAGAGTACCCCCAACTCCTGACCAGACCTTCCATCAGGTGCAAGTAGGGACCACAAAGTGATCATTGCTCATTACTGGTTTTTTTTTTAATTGATCTACCTGTTGACATCTCATTTTAATCTCAGTAGACTGGGGAAGGGTCGCTATAACCTGAGCAACCCATGCTTGTGCAACTCAATCCTTATCCAAAAGTTTTTTCAACTTGTCTGGTCTCCTACTGGGATCTTAGTTCATCTCACAATATGTCCAGAAGCAAATATAGGTTCATATAGTCTCATAATCTTGATTCTGCCAATAAACTACATAAATTTTTCCTTTTCATCTTACTGAACATGGAAACTTAGCATAAAACTTAAAATACTTCCGAACACTCATATAACAGAATCGGCAGCCAAAATTTGGAAGATTTTTATAGATATAAAAGCTATAGTCTATAATCATATATGCATATACATACATTTCACAACATAATACAAGTATTCCATTTTGAACTAATAGGTTCTCTTATTCATACTTATCAGATCCTGTGTAGTTTATCCAAAGCTTCTGTCAGCAACTTCCACAACTTCCACAACACAGCTTTTTACACCAACTACAAAGACTGCAATTCAATTCAAATCAATTCAATTCAGTTCTGACTACACAGAGTTAGACCAGACACCACAGGTTAAAGGAAATCCTCTACAATATTGTCCTTCAGATACCAGTTGCGAGTTTGGGGGCCCAGGCCAGCTGCGCTTCTAACTGGCTACAAATTCCAAGATTCCCATCATACCCTCAGATTTGGTAATTTGTTTTTTGAATGACTCACAGAACTCGTTGAAATGCCACACTTACAATTATAGCTTTATTATAGCAAAAAGATACAAATAGAAAGAAGCCAGTACAGAAAGAAATAAATAAGAAGTCAAAAGAAGCGAAGCATTGGATGCCATCTGGGAGGGTCTGAAACACAAGATTCTGTGTCTTCTCCACATGGAATCAGAACATGTCACCTTCCCCAAAACAGCAGGGATATATTTTCTCAATCAGAGCTTCAAATGCCCCGAGTTTATGTGGGGTTGCATTACATTGGTATACTTGATAGAATCAATGTTCCCCTGGATGAACTCAAGCTGCAGCCCCACCTTCCCTCCCAAAGGTCAGGGAGGTGGGCTGATATGACCTGGTTCAAAGCTCCAATCCCCTAATCTCATGGTTGGTCTTTCTGGTGTGGCCAGTCCCCCACCCTAAAGCTGCAGGTGTTGCTGGCCCCTCCTTGTCATCTCATTAGCATATGAACTATATTAAAATAAAATATTAGACAAGATATCATTCATGGGAGTCCTGAGCAGTTTACGATTCATGATTTGGGCAGCATCCTAAGCAAACATGGAAAGGAGCTCTGCCTAGGGAGTGGAAAGGGGACACTTACATAGGGCAAAGAGGAAGCAAGTGAGGAAATGTTCTGATTGGCTGGTTTAACTTCTGTTTTACTTAGGGGAATCATACAGAGTGAGGATCAGATAGAATATATTTGTCCATTCTGGTAAACTATCTTTTCTGGATCAAAATTGGTTTATCACTAGGTTTTGCTTATCTGCAATCCTGTAGGATGCATTACATTGTTCCACTTTCTTGGAAAGCCCCTAGAGGTCAATTTTTGGTCTTCTGGAAAATCCTTTTTCAAAAAAAGGTCACTACTGACCACCCCAGTGAAGGTGGCCATTTTATTTTACAGTCCGTCTTTTTGGTCATTTTTGCTATGATTGCTTGGAAACTTGACCAAAATACCCTGGTCACACCATGATTTTCTTTTCTTGTTGGACAGTCTAGTAAATTTGGTCAGTCATTTTGTTCCTTTTCTCCTTTTCATTTTTCATCTTTATTTCCTTTCTTGATTGCAGGAGGTTCATTGGGTGGCTGTTCAAGTACATTTATGAACTTCATAGTGGGATTGCTCAGTTGAGTGGATTACATGTGGGAGTGTTTATTATTTTTATATTAGTCTCCACTAGAGACAGTCCCATTTCTATATAATTTTCCTTTTGATTAGCTATCTTAAGTGCAACCAGCTGTCTTGAGGGTGATAAGGAATTTGAACAGAATCTTGAAACATGGTATATACAACAAGAAATTAAAACATCTAGACTGATAATCACAACTAAAAGCATAAATTCAAAGTATACTAGGTGTGATGGTTAGGCTAATGTGTCAACTTCGCCAAGTAATTGTGTCCAGGTGTTAGGTACAGCAAGCACTGGGCTAATTGTAATACAAGAGCATTTATGGACTTTGATCACCAGTGAGTTTACTGTGTGGATGGCAGATTACATCTGCATCAATCAGGGAGGTTGCATCAGCAATTGGTGACACTTTTATCCAATCAGTTGAATTCCTTAAAAAGGGGAAGTGATTTCAATATTCAGAGAGAATTTCCCAGCTCGTCTTTGGACAGCCAACTTCTCCCAGAAACTCATCAAGGACCTTTCATCAGACTTTCATCAGAGCCCCTGGCTTGCAGCCTGCCTGCGGAACCTGGACTTGTGCATTCCCATGGTCGTGTGAGACACTCTTATAAAATCTCATATTATTGACAGATATCTCCTATTGATTCTGTTTCCCGAGAGAACCCTGACTAATACACTGGATATCCTCATCAAGTCAGGAAATAAGTCTGTCCATTGAAATGTTTGAGCCTGACTGTTATTATGAGGCACCTTAACCTGGTCCTTTAATGTGTTTACTGTACCAGACTTATTAATATAAAAGCAAAACGAAGCCATGCAGTTATCTGCTGTCTACAAAGGGGATACAAATTAGCACAATCATTGAACAGGAGCAGAATCTGATAACTCACAATAGTGAGCTATAGTTTTCTATTGAAACACAATATTTCTCTCTGTAGTCTTCTTCCTTTTGATTAAAGATAATCCCAAAGAAAAATTATTCTTGATCACAAAATGAAATTGGTTTCATTAAATTTGGCCTAACTATTTACATTGCTGCAGCAAGAATGGTGATTTACCATGTAGGACTTTTTAAGTTTCCTTTGCTGGTAGTTTTCATAAGGAATATCAGACTGGCCTTTTAAAAGTCTCATGGCTAGGAAGCCAAGACAAGCCAAGACCTTGACATCAAATTTCACAGGCAGTACCTATAGATTTGAGTCAATTCCTCTTTCTCGAGATCCCTAAAGTACCATACAGTTCCTATGCCTTCTGGAAAGTAACCTTTCTTACTGACCTATAAGGCTGGGAACCCTGGGCTCAGGTACCACACCGGTATTTCCATGAGGATTTTATAAGCATTAGCTCCAGAAAGTCAATCTTGGTTCCTTAAAAGTCTCTGATCATGTCTGATTAAATGAGCATCATTCTCAAACATGACATTCCATTCGATGCCTTAGTTATATTACCAGTTTTTCCAATTATTTTCTATTAATAAGGAGGACAGATTCTGATTAAACCTATGCAAATAATTATATTGTCATAAAAATAAGAATATTCAGTAAGAGTTTCTGAATTCTGGAGGGGTCAGCCAGTTAGTATATTTCAGTTCGTGTCAAGCAACTGCAGTGGACAGGATCTTGGAGGGTTCTCTGAAGAATCCACCATGTTCCCTGACCTCAGGATACCTAACATGATGGAGAAAACAGCAGAAATCCAAATGCATCCATAAACTACAGCTTGGACACTTTTCTCATATGCCTCCCTATCCTACCGCTGCCCCAAAATGGAGAGGAAAGAGGCAACAGAAGTGTGGGAGGATGAGTGCAAGAGCAATCTGGAGAATAAGTTTTTAATTATTTTAATAATTCCACTCCATTTCCTCAACTTAAACCACTCATCAGGTCTAAGATGGAGTGGGGGGTGGGAGATGAAGAAGAGGTTTGATTTGGACATGGGATGAAAATTTTTATTTAGACTATGATAAATTCTTAAAATGTGAATTCTGTGGAAACGTATGAGAACCTGTTATTCAAGTATTTTTAAATATATATATATATATATATATATATAACTCATTTGTCCCAAAAAAGGAATCTTAAAGAATAATCATAGAAATTTATCATGATAGACAAAAACTGGAATCAGCCCAGGTGTTCATCAATAAGAAAATATATAAATCAACTGTGGCACATTCATGCTGTACAATGCCATCTTGTAATTAAAAAGATAAACTGCTGATATGCACAATGTGAATGAATCTCATAGACACTCCAGTGATTGAAAAAAACCTTACTCAAAAGAATACATGCTCCATGACTTTAGCTATATGAGGTTCTAAAACAGGCTAAACTGTCATGAAGTAGAAAAAAATTAGAATAATGCTTATCTGGAAGTGGGTGGTAGGGACTTACTGAGAAAAGGAAATGAAGAAAATTCCTGTGCTGATATAATTATCTGTATTTTGCCATGCATTTGGGTACACAAATGTATGCACTTTTCATAATTTATTGAATGATACAATGTATGCATTTAATTGCATGTCAATTTTACTTCAAAGGGAAAACAAATAACCAATAGTCAAATATTGGACTGTAGTTCATGATATGTATGCCAAAGTATTTGTAGGGAAATGTAGTGATGTCTACAGTTTATTTAGAAATGCATCAGAAGTAGATTGATGGATGGATAGCAATAAATAGATGGCTAGGTACAGATAAAGCATATTAAAGTGTTATCTGCAGAGTCTAGATGGTGGTTATATGTGTGCTTACTGTAAACATCTTTCAACTTTAATACATTTTTAAAAAAATTCATAACAAATGTTAGAACCAGAAGCAAACAATAACAACAAAATGAAACAAAAACATGATGTTGTGCAAAGGAAGTCAGACAATAAAGACTACATACTGTATTATTCTATTTATGCTAAATTTTAGGAAAGACAATTCTAAATTTTAGTGACAGGAGGCAGATCGGTTGCCTCCTGGGCCTGAGGTTGTATCAGGGTTTAACTGAAAAAGAGCACGAGAGAACAGTGTGGGTGATGGAGATGTTTTGGGGTGATGGAAAGGTTCATTATCTCAATCTTGTAGTGGTTACATAGGAGTATACATTTGTCAAAATTCATCAATCATTACACTAAAATGGTTATACTTTATTGTATTATAAATTTTATCTCAAAAACAATTAGAAATTAAACTCTTAAAGATTATATTTACAATAGTACTTTTAAAAAGCACATATTACTTTGGGCAAAAAAATCAATGAAACTTTTAAAAGTCTTTCACTCAGGAAACTAAAGAAGCCCAAAATAAATATCATGTTCAGTGTTTTAAGGATATAAATTCTCCTCCATTTGATCTATAGAGTCAATAAAACCCAAATAAAAATCTTAATAGGTTTGTTTTTGTGACAAAAATCGGTTTGTTTCTTATTTTAAAATAAACATGGCAATTTAAAGGATTGAACATAATATCCATGAAATCTAGAAGAAGGAGTACATATTCGGAGGACTTACTCTACCAGACATTAAGATTTATGTAAATCTACATTAATTAAGGGAATCTAGTATAAATCTACACTAATTAAGTGATCATTGTATTAAGGATAGAAAAATAGGGTCCAAATATACATTATATTTGATATAATATATTTCATTATATCAAATAATGAAAAAAAATGGAGAAAGAATAGTCTTTTCATTAAAATTTTCCAATAGATAACCATAAAGAAAACTATACTCTTGATCATTATTTCATATGACATATAAAAACTAATTTGAAATGGATTATGAAACAAATAAGCTTCTGGAAGATGATTTAAGAGAATAATATTACTTGGTGAAAATAAAGAAATTCCTTAAGCAGGAGAAACAAATTACTAACCATAAAGGGAAAGATTAATAATTTGTATTTCACTAACATTGGGGAGTTCTGTTCATCAAAAGTTACCAGTAGGAGAGTAAAAATATAAGTCACATACAATACTGGAAGAAGATAGTTACAATACATATATCTGACACAGTATAGAAATTATACAAATGAGTCCTATGAATGGACAAAAAATAGCAGAGGTCCTATTTAAAATGTGCATTTCAAATACCAACTCATGCAAATATCCACACTCAAAAAAAAAGAAATTATACTCAGTGTGGGGGGCCAGGTTCCAGGCCCCCACAAAGTCCTCAGCACGCAGCTGCCTGCATGACCTCGGCCTAAGTTAAAGGTTAACAACCCTCCCCAAAGGGGAGAGAATACATAGATGGTATCATAAACTATAATCTTCCCAAAGCAGTAAGCGTCCTTGATAAATGTCCTTCCTATGGGCATAGTGAAAACATCACCAAACCCCATGTGTGCTGTCATGGGACCCTAGCACGAACTCTGTTTTCTCATACCTTATGGAATGTCCTTATTCTGAGACCCCTTATATCACCCCTCATTTTTCCTGTCTCTTTGTGGGCACTAACTTCCGGCTGCCATCAGAGATTCTCTCCTGTCTGTAAGTCCCAATTAAGTTTATGCCTGACAAAATGCTAGGTGTGTTCTTTGGTCTCCTGGCCTCACCAACTCGTGCCCTTCAGGAGTCGGGTTGGAACACTCAGCATCATTAAATATAGAGAAATAAAAATTAAATTCACAGTGAAATATCACTACCTGTATACCAGAATGGGAAAACAAAAGCAAAAATAGAATAGACATCTACAATACCAAGTACAAATGCAAATTTATGTGCTAGTGGGAGTGTAAATTGATACCAGCTTGGAAAACAATTTAGCAGATTCTACCAAAGTTTGACATGCACAGACTCTATGACGTACTTTTGCACTTTTAGATCTATACATAAAAGAAATGCATATATGTGTGCACCAAAAGCCATATGAAAAAATCTTTAAAGCAGTATTCTTTTGGTAAAAGTCCAAATCTGGAAGTGGATCAACTGTCCATCAACAGTAGAATGAATAAATAAATGGTGGTATATTTTATAATGGAATACTGCATAGCAATAAAAATTAATAAGCTATTTCTCACACAATAATATAGATGAATTCTACAAACACAATATTGAGTCAAATCATCTCAATACAATAGAGTACTCACTGGATAATTTCATTTAAAAGATGACAAGCAGGTAAAACTTATTTAGAGAAACAAGTCAAAATAGGGATTATTTTTTGAGGATAATGACTAGGAGTTAGAGTAAGGCTTCTGAATATTCTTTCTTCATCTTGATGGTGGTTAAGAGTGTGTACATTTTATACAAGTTTTTAAATTGCACATTTGTGATTGTGCAGTTTTCAGTACCTATTTTATACTTTAATTATAAAAGTTTACTTTAAAAGATTTATGGCTACCCGACTTGCTTTTCAAAATAAGTATACCATTAGAAAATTTTCCCATTGTTAGAGTCAAGGGGTTAGGTTAAGCTTATTAACTTACCTTCTAAAGAAGGAAGAATAATTTGAGGGAACTAGTTCCCAGAAACCATTTTCAAAATTACCTGAAAGTTAAAAAGTTATGTTAGAATGTTGATGATTGTTAATGTCAAACTAGCTTGCAATTCAGAAGTGAAACGGAACTATTATTTTGTGGGAAAACACAGCACTACTATGGTGATATTTTTTCATAGGTAGCTCTGATCTCACAGAATTGAAGTGATGGATGGAGCTTTGGGACTGCTTAGAGAAATTAATCCCTCAATTTTATGGATAAGGTGGCTGCTGTGCATAAAGGCAAAATCACAGAGATGAGAAGCTGCAAAGCTGGGACCCAACTCATCTCTCTTGACTCAATCCAGTGCTCTTCCCAGAACCTGGATATCCATGTCTAAAATATGGTTCTGAGATAACTTGCAAGAATGTTGGAAAAAAGTTTGGATTTTTGCCAGTTTTTAGGTAAATTTTTACAGGTCCCAAGGACTAGTAAAGATCATTTTACTGCTAATTTAAAATTTATATTTTTCATAATTTTTGCATAAAGATGTTAAGAAGACACTCTACCAACTATATCTCTTCCATTAGTCACCAGACTCCATTAAGGCATTTTCCTTCCTAAGCAATTATATGATAGCTGTCCACACCATAAGTGTGATGCCCATTCCTTATTTGGAGTCCCTTGAGAAACTTTATAAAGAAAACAAGAGGGCACTTTGAAGTATTTTCACACAATCAAATTTAGGAAGTCTCAGTATAATAATGTTTCTAAGAATTATTGAATTAATAAACAAGCTAACAAAAAACAGTAGCTGAAAAAATAAATGAAGAACAATTAATATGACTAACTAGAAATTGTGTTTATAGACTTGAATGCCTGAATAGAACTTAGAAATCATTACTGGGGTGCTTGGCTTACATGGAACAAATATTTGATTGCTAAATTAAGATCCCATTTTGAACATTTTACTTATGTAAATGTCATAAGGAAAACAGTACCTTCTGGGATTTCCTCTGATCTATTATACACTCATAATAATTTTTTCAATCTGATTGACATTCTATATATCAATATTAGCATCAGAAATGAATAAATTCTGATTACTCACTTTTCTGTATCTTGGGCACAGCAACATAATTTGGGTGTCACTACTCAAAAAAGTGGTAAGGGTTTTTTTTCTAGAACTAACCAGAGGTTTGTTTAAACAGCCAAATATAGAGACCTGCACATGAATCTGATCCACTTTATTAATATGGATAAACCAGAGAAGAAATGCTGATGAGCTATCTCTTACCATTATTTAATATTTCTATATTACCATATGGAGATGAATATAGACTATAAAATCTCTATCTAGAGTCTAGAATATTAGAGGTAAAAGAAGTGAAAAAAGATCCAGTTCAAATCTTTTTCCTTTAAAAATGAGAGAATGGAGACCCAAAATGAGGAAATGACCTGGCTTCTTAAAGAGCTTCTAAAAGGCAGAACTGCCAAGAACTAGGTCACCTGGATGCCATATAATGTATTTATTTTCCCTTCCAACTTTAATTCAGTCTTTCTTCCCCAGCTTTATATAAAATATCAGAAACCAAACCACATTATCATTGCCACTTTCAAAACTTAACCTTTGCACAGTAACAGAATCTATTTATGTATAAACAACCATTAACAAGTTCATTTAGACACAACATTACAGCATTTCTGGAGTATAAACAATAAGCCCTTCTTATATGTTATAAAGATATTAATTTCATGGTAATTTTACAAATATTCCCATGGAATCCTTTCAGATAAAACTTTTTGTTCTTGACAGAATTCAAAGTGAATTATGTCAAATTAAGTTAATGGATTTTCTGGATCTATGTGATAAGAAACACATCTATGAAACATCTATGTGATAAGAGTTGACTAGTTTAAATAGCTACATTTTGCTTGATGAATGTAAATAAAATTGATACAATATAGGCAAAGTTGATTAAAATATTCTCAGGTCCTATGTGATTTAAATGCTAGACTAAAAGGCCCATGAAGGGGACATGTGCCTCTCTTACTTATCTTTGTAACCACAGCATCTGGTCAAGAACCTAGATTTTGATCTAGAACCAATTTTGTTTAATTAATTAATTAGTTCCAGCTTATGTCTAATAGTAGGTTTAAATATCATATAAATATTCTATTAAATGATATTAAAATATAATATTGTTTTCTTATTTAAATAGCATAATACTGAAAAACCTAAACGAGAGTTTTGAATCCCAGAGTAGTTACACAGATTGATCAAGTCCATGACTGAATTGCAGGTTTACTGACCAAAATTTGACTGTCAGGAACTACATTGTCTGTTTATTTCCTTATATATGACAAACTCCTTACATTATGCTGGATAAAAGTCAATAAACAAATTGATTAATGCTTTTAACAAATACTATGAATATCTTTGTTGCAAGCATCAAACTAGGTGCTTGGAACACGATGAACAAATCAGGTATTACTTTTATCTTCACAAAGTTTACAGTATAGTTAAGAAGAGATGCATTAATCATATATTCATGTGCACACACACACTTAAACTGTGATAAATTAAAAAATGAATGAATAGTGGAATAAGGGAAACTGTTCTAAAAATTATGTGACTATAAAGGCTTTTTATTTTCAAATAGATTTTACAAATTTGACTTTGGACCCAAGATATAAATGAATGTCTACTCCAATTTTTCTGTTACCTAATCATATAAAAAATAAACTTAGGAATTGCCAATTTTTAAGCTAGTTCTCCTGAATTAATATGGATGCTAACAACATTTTTTGAAGAGTTACAAGACAATGAGACTGCAAGTTTTTTTTTAAGATGGAGTAACCACCTTCTGCCGTTTCTCTCTTACTGATTACAATAAAATTCTTTGACAGAATACATAAACAACAATCAGAGGACAATCTGATTCAATCTGATTGGAAAGTAAATCAGAGCAGGTAAACTGAGTAGGGAAATCAAAATTCAAAGAATGACCTCTAAGGTCCTGAGTTCGCTTGATTTGTTAATACTCCCATATCTCATGACTAAGACTTTAGGGTAGCCTGGATTTGAACAATGAATGGGCAAGGACAAAAAATTCTCTGAGAATAAATTCTTTCACTCTAGCCAAAGGCCTCTGACGAGGACCCTGTAGGATAGAGCTCATTTGATTCTCCCGGCCCTAAGCCAGGCCATCCCCAATAAAAACCTGTACTCCCACGGTGGCAGTGGCAACAACAACAATGGACACAAAGACTTTTTTTTGCTGCTTGGTCCTGAGGTGGACCCTGTAGCAGAAAGCTAAATTTCTGGCTAAATTCCATTTCTTAGCCAGAGCACCAGGAAATAGATCTCCCAAAAGCCAAAAATCCGGGGAAGATTATGAAGACTAGGAAGCAGAAAAAGGGGTCCTTTAAATACGTATATGAAGTTCTGGGCTCAACCCCAAGTTGTTCATGTGTGGGTCTGCCCAGAATTAATATACAAATGTTTTTAAAATTGAACTATGTTCTAGTCCAAGTATTGGGAAATTTTATCCGTAATAAGCCAGATAGTAAATATTTTTTCATATTTCAGGCCAGTTGCAGATAATTGCTGTTGCAACTAATCGACTCTATTATTGTGTGAAAGCAGCCATAAGACAATATGGGAACAAATGAGCATGCAGTGAGATAGATTCTGACCATGGGCCATAATTTGTCCACACTAGTGTAGAACACTGCCCAGGTCCCAGATATATCCTGAGGGATGCATACATGGAACAAACTAGAATAGTGCTTCAAAGGCTTTGAAAGCCAAACAGACACTGGAACCATAGCCTACAGAAGGTAGATCCAGACATGCAATCTGAACCAGGATGGGTGGACCACATTAAAACAGCAATAACAACAGTCTCCAGAGATTATATCAGGACCCAGAGTCTCATAATATAATATTCAAAATGTCGTTGATTTATTCCTAAATTTCTTGCAATATAAAGGACCAGGAAAACCAAAGTAACTCTGAAGTGAAAAGGCAATAATCAGAAGTCAAGATAATGTACATATTGGAATTGCCAGACAATGACTTTAGAGCAGCTACTTGTTCATGAAATATGGCAATACACTGTTAAAAGAAATGGCAAGATAAAATAATCAGAGAAGAAATAGAATATGTAGAAAAGAACCAAATGACAATTTTAGAGCTGAAGAACACAATAATGGGGATCAAAGTGTACAATAGCAGAATGGACAGACACAAGTGTCAGTGAACTCCAAGGGAGAGCAATAGAATTTGTCCTCAATAGGAAAAATTTTTTAAAAAAATATCACAGAATTTTAGAAACCTGTGGAACCTTATAAATTTTTAAAAGTCCAACATTTTTGTTGCTGGAGGCCCAGAAAAATGAAAAGAGGGGGATGGTGCAGAGAAATATTTGAAGAAATAATGGCTAAAAACTTCCCAGGTTTGCTGAAGGACATACAGTTAGAATTCTGAGCTCCGTGAAACCCAAATAAAATAAATATAAAAAGAACCATGCCTAGACACATCATAATAAAACTGCTGAAACTAAAGATAAAGAAAAAGTCTTGGAGGCAGCCGGAGAAAAGTAATGTATTATGTGTAGGAGAATAACAATTCAAACAACTGAATATTTCTAATCAGAAGACATGGAAGTCAGAAGACAGTAGTAGAAATAAAAGAAATGTCAAATCAGAACTCAAAACTCATTGAAAACAACTATTAGGAATGAAGGCAAAATAAAGACTAAGATTTTTTCTTTGTTGTTAGTTTTTTAAACAAATTTGTTTAATTTTAGGACCATTTCATATTTACAAAAAGGCTGTTAAAATAGTGCTGTGTTATTGACTTATGGAAAAAAAGCTACATTTTTATTCAAATAAGTATCATGGACATTTGGATTTTCCACTAAATATTAGTTTCTGTTAGTGTAATATAATATCTGTCATTCCCAGTTTTTTTCAAATGTTAAATTTTTCTTACTTTATTTCTAAACATTAAAAATTATGATTACAAACGCATATTCAAATTGTATTCTTTGTGGATTTGTCTAATACATATATTAATTTATATATTGTATTTTTGTGTAGATATTTATATATATAGCAGATTGAGTGAGGCAAAGAGACAAAGAGAGGGGCAGTGTTTCTTATGTGACAGTCAATGTTAAATTTTAGAGTCTAGAGATTGCTTCTTAGAGGGTACTGTCAGTTTTGCCCTTCTCCCCCCTCCCCCCACCCCCGGCAACATTTGGCAATGTTCAGTGATATTTTTGGTTGTTACAACTGGGGAGGGAATGGGTAGACCTCAGGGATTCTGCTAATCATTCTGCAATGTGTAGGGCAGCCCCCCACAACAAAGAATTATTTGGTTCAAAATGTCAGTTGAGAATTCCTGTTTTGGAGCTATAGCAGTACATAAATAGATAAAGTAAGCCAAGCACCTGTCCGTATGAATCTTATCTTATAGTGGTTAAGACAGGCAATAAATTCAGGACAAATAAATATATCTTTTAAATTAAAAGTTGGTTGAGTGCTAAAAAGAAAAGTAAAATAGAATGAGAGTTTCTAATGAGATCTTGGTTGAGGAAAGGGAGAAATACTGTAGAGAAAGTGAGATCAGAACAAGAAATCTCAATCGAGAGAGAGAAAGTTATTTGAAAATCTGGGAATGAAGCACTCCAGGAAGGAGCAAAGTAAACCCATTGCCCTTGAGGCAGGGATTAAGTTGGCATATTTAGGGACCACAAAGAATCCTGTTTTGCTCAAGTAGTGAGTGGACAAGAGTGCTAGGAAATAAGGTTGAAGAGGTAGGCAATAGCTAAATAGGTCTTGGTACGAATTTGTTTTATTCTGTGTGATTAGAATCTTCTTGCTCAGAAGGAGACACACCTGAAAAGATGTCAACACACTCCAATACAGGTGTTAAGGTCACCAGCAAAAAGACGACTCACACAGACTCTGAGGGAAAGAAGTTTTCCTCACAGCTTCTCTAGTGGGCATGGGTTCCCATAGCCAGCAAGTCTCAATCTGGCCAACTCAGGGAGATGTTCTACATGCAACACCCCAGTCTTTTGTTTGTGTGTCACAGTGGAGGAACCCTGTTCTCTCCCTGCCGCCAAGGAAAAATATACCACTGGGTGTGAGAGCTGGATGTCATAAAACGTGCCCACCAAAGTTAGATGGTCTCCAGTGAATTTTTTTTTAGGAGGTACCAGGGATTGAACCAGGGACCTCGTACATGGGAAGCAGGTGCTCAACCACATGAGCTACATCCGCTTGCCTCCAGTGAATATTTACATATGCTTAGGACAACAGAGATTATCTTCGAGGGGAATGTGTTATCCTGTCAAGTTGACACACTTGGTCCTGAGCACAGGATGTATTTGTGGGTTCCAGGTAAAGGCGGCAGGCTATTCTAGGGCTGTCCCGTAGTACAAACCTATTGTAGAATTTTAAAAAGCAGAATGACATGATTTGAATTATTTTTTAAAGACTCTTTCGGCTGTTGTGTGGAGTATGGACTACAGAGGAGCAAAAGTGAAAGCCATGATACCAGTTAAGAAGTTGTGTTAATACAGGCTTTAGGTGATGGCAACTGGGACTGAGTAGGTACCAACAGTGAAAATAGTAAAAACGATCAGATTTGCTGTACATTTTGAAGATAAAGCCAGAATGACTTGCTGACAATTAAATGTGTGATATGACAAAAAGAGAGAAACTTAAATTAACTTCTAGGTTTAAGACCTAAGGAACTAGATAAAAGTTAGTAACTTTTACTGAAATGGGGAAAACTGGGGTTGATGATCACTAGCAGAGACAGAATACCAGGGAGTCTGTTTTGGACATGCTAATTGGAGATGTCTATGAAACATCAAAATGAAGACAGTTGTATAGGCAATTAAGTATTTAAGTTTGAAATTCAGGGAAGAGGTTGGGGCTGGAGGTATTAACTTAGCAATTTTAAGTGTAGAGATGACTTCAGACAATCCCAAGAAGGAGAATACAGAAACAATGTTAAGATAATTCAAACTGTTCCCTTGAAAATAAAAAAAGAGAGAGAAGACTCCCCATGGAGTTAGTAGAAGGCATTTAGTGCACAGGATTCTGCAGTGCAAAACAAATGGGATGTTACAAAGTATAAAGTAGAGTTCAATTTTGGGCAAAGGATTTTAGAAAGAATTTTCTTTCCTCTAGTGAGTATATGTTATCTAACTTCTTTCAAAAAGAACATAACCAGAGAACATAATTTTTATTCACCTATATTAAAATAGAAGAAAGGACAAATAGGAAATTGAAATGCTTGCACTTTAGAAAAGGCACATAAAGCAGAACAATGTTTAACTTTAAAAGCGCAATTCTCATTTGTGGCACTAATGTTTATTCTATAATTTTCATTTTACCACCTGTAAGACTGAGGTCACCTTCTTTTAATGTTTAGGAAATAAAGGATAATACAGTATCAAGAGACAAAGTATATCTATTGAAACCAGAAGAGACAGCACTGGGAAACATAGAGACCTTTAAAAGTCACTTTATTTCTATGTTGTTTATTATTTTAATGGGATTCATTCTTTACAAGGGAACTTTGGTTTGGCCTGTGTATCTGAGAGGTTGTCAAGTAACCCAAAGTTCTGGGAGGTTCAAGTTGCCATGATTTCTGACTTGGTTCTTTGATTTTTTTTCGTCAAGTCTGGAGTTGTCTAGATGCTCCAGACCAACTACTTTTTCTTGTTTTTAAATTGTGCTATAGCCTGTAGTGGGTCTAGGCCAACTTAAGACTAGGGAGAAAGATTCTTTCTGATTATGAGGAGCAGTCACAGTGGATATAATGTCCAGGAGCTTGGGTCTCTGATGAAGACAGGGTCCATGTAAATGATCTGAAGAGATGGAGTATTATTTTGCTTCACACTAAATCCTGTGTAATGTGGAAAACCCTTTCTCATGGGTAGATTCCTTTGTGGTGCCCAACCCTGGAGTCTTAACTTGAACAAAGAGAATGAGCCTTAGGGATAAACCAGACCCCTCATCATTTCACACATCATTCTGCAAAAATCCGTATGTACTCCATCCCAGTCAAAAGGGAGAAAGAAGTAAACTGTAAGGGCATCTACTTAGTTTGCCACTGCAAACTCTAAATGGATATTAGATTAGATAGGGCTTGGTGAACGCACTCAAAGGATTCCTAGGGCTGTGGCTCACAGCCACGTTCTTTATCCAGAATCTGTCTTTTTTTCACAGTTTCTACTTTTTTTTTTTTTGTCATGAGGAGGTTCCCTTATTTCTTATAGGTTGCTGCTGGTAAAATTTGGCTGATGGTACTATTATTTGTTAATTTCTTTAGATATTAGAGAATATAGAGTCTGAAACTTTGCAATACTCTGTAATGTTAATTCTTTTTTCCCCCTCCAAATTTCAACTGTAAAAATGATGTTGCTGTAAGACAAATATTAGAAAATAAAAGTCACTGATACCATGTAATCAACTGGGAAATCAGGTATTTTTATGTGAAAGTATGATGGCTTTACAGTCAGCCAAATTTGAATCTCAGACTCCTCCAGGTAATGGCTGTGTGACTTTGGCAAATAACTTAACCTCTTTGAGCCCAACTTTTCTCATAGGGTTAATAAAACAATTAAATGAACTACATTAGGTAAGGCATCTAGTACAGTGACTGGTATAAGTTTCAAAAAATGGAAAAAAAATATATAATTTCATTACCTTTTTTGTATGTTTTTGTTCCAATCAAATAACACAAATAACATACCTGTTTCATCAAGCATTATGAAAGTTTGGCTTTCTTTTTTCCGGTTCTTGGCCCTTCAGGATATGGCTGCCTTCTACCACTGAGCTAAAATGTTTATCTCCCTAGCTCCAAGAGTCTACAGAAATCTCTGGTCACTTTCTGTTTGGCTGTTTGCCTTTGGCAGTTCAGTTGGCACATCCATGTGTGGAAAACAGCTGTAAATATGTGATGCAGCTCAGTGATTTTCCACTGCACCCAGTATTTTGCCCCTTTTGGGGCAAATAACATCAAATGTTTTTTCTTTGTTTATTTGAAATATAGATTTTAAAGTAATTTTTAGCAAGAGAATTGGCTGGATACAAACTAATCCATCATTACAAGAGTCATAAAAGTTTCTGAAATTACTAGTGAAGAAGAGATGGTGAACTTGCACAACTGGGAATATTTTTTTAAATGAATTTTATGTGTTTAAGGCAAAATATGAACAAAGATAGAACAAAATAAAAACAAAGATCTTTAAATATTTCATAGCAATGCATATCTTGAAAAGGAAAAGAAAATATGAAAAAGTAAATATGAAATTTCACTAGGTAGCTCTGAATATGTGACTTTGGTGTCAAGGGAAATTACTAACGCTTGTTTAACTGAGTGGTAAAGGCAAAAATGATTGGAGGCATTGTGCAAACCAGGCTAAGAATTTCATGTTGAGTTATAAAGCCAGTCTTTGGTTGAATTTATTTAATTCTAAGTAGATTCAGAGGAAACATGGCAGAAGCTGTAGAGAAGGTCTGGCTTTTTGTAGCTAGTAGTGTTGTTAATAAAAGAGTAGCAAATAGAAAAACTATCTGTGGCTCAGTCTACCTCAATGCAGCTAGATGCATCAATTTAGCCTGTACTGCTTAATGTGTATACCTTAAGTACCATAAATATCCTATTTGTAAATAGGAGAAAGATAACCAACAGTAGATAGAGATAAATGTCTACATTTCAGCTTATTTACAATGGCTAAATATGTGCTTAAATGTGAAACAATTATTTTTCTCCTGATTCCATTTGTCTATTTTTCATACATATATGTGATACACACACACTATGTAAAGATAACACATTTAGCTTGGCCATCAACCTGTCATTGATTTACTTTTATGTGAGTAACAGGATAGAATGTTTTACTAAAGGTTTCAAAAGAATTTTGACCACGTAGCTAGAAATTTGCATCAATTTTAATAGCAATCAGCTTTTTGTTCTGTGTAAGATACCTTTGCAGCAACTGCCTCTCATCCCCTCAACTTCATTTGTTATTAAAACAGTAGCTGCATAGGACAACTCTGTGTGGCTTTGACTCATCTTGAGCCTATGGCGCTTGGAGTATAGTTATTAAGGAAAATCAAAAGTAAGTCCCTTTTACATGAGAAAGACAGCAATATACATTTATTGTCTTTCCACAGGCTATGTTAATTATCATGATTTCTGTCATATAGGCACAGGATAGTTATTTTCTTGACTTTCTGAAGGATTCATGCTAGTTCACTATATTGATCATCTCAGCTTAATTGGCTCCAGTGATCAGGCAGACACATGTAAGATACATGCATGTCAAAATGTGGGAAGAAAAATACTACATAGATTAAAGTCCTGCCTCATCAAAGAAATGTTTAGGGATCCGATGTTCTGAAGCATTCCCCTAAAGGCAAAGGGTGGGTTGTTGTACCTTAAGCCTCTACAAAAGAAGGCCTAACACTTGGTAGGTTTCTTTGGATTTTAGAGACAATATAAACTGCATTTGGCTGTCCCTAGAAGACAATGGGCTCTGTAGCAAGACCAGGATATAGTATAAGCTATTCTGGATGTAGACATATTACTGAGAATATCTAAAAGCTCTACAAATATCTTTTATAGGTATTCATGATGGATCTACGTGCTTTGTGGGTTCTTGGTCATACCTCAAAAGGATTGCCAACAAGGCCATGCTACCTGTAACAAACCACTTACCTTATGCATAATAGCTCTCTTGGTGAGTTATTGGGCCCTAGTAGCGTTCTGAGATTTTGATGATGTTACGGCAAATAACTATTCAACCAGAGAGGCCCATAACAAATTGTAAAATATCAGATAATCTAATTCTTAAGGCCCTGGCATGCTGTTACAAAAATAATTCTTCATATAATTGAAACATTCCATTTTGTATTAGGCTGAACAGTTAAATCTTTACAAACATACTACATGAACAGGTGGTCCAGACTCTTGTATAACCTGTTCCATTTGCACTGATGCCATTACCTTATCTATATCTGTTCCCTCAATGGAAATGTTCTATGATGACCTAACAGAGGGAGAAAATATCTTGGACCTAGATAATGGATGGGTTTGGCTACTATGTTGATGTGAACTCAAAAAAGGAATGTTGTATCATTATTAAATCCGTTCTTTGGAAGTCACCCTAAAAGATAACAGTGAGGAGAAATCCCCCCAATGGGCATTGCTGTGAGCAGTTAACTTGGTCTTTCACGTTTATGGAGAAAAATGTTGCCCAATATAAAGATATATATGGACTCAGGCAGTAGTGAATAGCTTGACTTTTGGTTAAGCGCATAAAAGGGGAATAATTGAAAAATCAACAGCAAAGTTATCTAGCAAGCAAAAGGTAGATAGACCTATGGTAGTGGGCACAACACTAGTAGATATTGTTTCTTGCAAATGCCTACCACAGAGCATCCACTCTAAAGAAGTCCCAGTTGGACATGATGACTTATGGATTTCAGATAGCCTGTCTCCTTGATTGCTCTAGTGCTTGTGCGAAAGTCCCAGGAATAGAGGAGGCAGGGTGGCAGGAAGGGTTATAATGCAAGGTCTCCACATCGTAGACTCCTTTTCATTTTAAGTATGATCTAGATAATGCCAGAGCTGACTCCCTATCTACCACCAGCAACAACCAATGATAAGCCTTCAATATGGTACCATAGCTTAAGGTGACTAGCCAGCCATGTGTTGAGAAGATAATTACATCAGACACATTTCAACCTGGAGACCATCATTTATCTTTTTGTAGTTTCTCTAACTGCTGCACCACTTTCTGAGGGCTTACAGATGTGTGACTTACTGACAAGGGTTACCATGTAGTATTTTCTCATAGCAGGAGATCCATTTTATAGTAAAGGAGGTATGATAATGAGTGAGTGATCATAGATCCACCTATCCTTTCACTTGCTGCATCAGCAGAAAAAAACAGGACTGGCCTAATAGAACAATGGGATGGCCCATTAACATCTTTGTTATCTGCGGCTAGCACTTCTGAAATACAATATGTGCTAAACCAATAGTCAACATATGGTTCTGCATCCCTAATATATAGAAATACAGAATTCTGCCATGCAACTAGCAGCAGAATTCAAGAATAATTTGTGAGATGAAGATTGAGCTATCCAGTTAGTGAATTCCTTTCTAACACTGAATCTAAAATTTGTGAGTGGAATCTTTACCCTCTTTGAGGAGGAATCCCATATTCATCAGAAGACACAGGAGAAGCATTTTAGTGAAATGATGGCTACATTTCCAAAGACATATATAGCTTATTTAGGAAAAATTAAGTAACTCCCATCCTGAACACTGGATTTTATACTTCTTCTAAGTCAAAACCATTCAAGTTTGAACATGAGGGGAATGCCTTACATTACGGAACATGAATTTTTTCATGGAAATAGTAGCAAGTAATAACCCAATCTATAGTAAGTGCTAACTCCTTGTTTTTTTGAAACTTGAATAGCTGAAACTTGTATTTATATATCCATACTTAAATTCTTCCTGATGTGATATGATATTACACGGTGTCTGTGGTACTCAACATAAATATGTCCTCTACCTTCTGCCCTGCCTTGTACACAAGAATGCACAAATGCTTTGCATAAAGTCAATTTGTGATAACCATGCAAAGCACATTTTCCTTACCTGATCTTCTGATAGTTCATTTGCAAGTCAACAAATTGTCCAAGTCTAGTGACATAAAAGAATGTGCTGTTTTGTCCAATGTTCCCTCCCCTCTAAGATTTTATACTTTATTATACATTTATTGCATCTTGTATTTCATTTGAAAGAGAATAGATTAGATGCGATAAATCCGAATAAAATTAAAATTATGCTGCAATATAATTAAACCAATCTGAAAATGGTTGCCTCTAGAAGGCATCTTTGTGTAATGTAAGCAATAATGTGATCTATTCTCTAGACATAAACACCCCCAAAAAATAAATTACAAGTATTTTTAAAAAGTATTCTTTTATTCATAGGGCCGTTGTTAATCACCTAGCAAACAATGCCCATTGACAATTTAATAAAAGTGCTTAAGAAGATATTTAGGTAGAAATCATTAAATCATTTATATGCTTTTTTGTGTATGTGCTATGCTAATTTCATAAGACAACTGAATGTCTATGAAAAGAATGTCTTTATATTTGAAATTATGGCAGCTACATTTATTATGAGGCTTTCAGCATGACCCATGTAGAGTATACTTAGATTGGGTTAATGTCTCTTTTAACTAATTTCAAGACAAGTGAATGAGCAACCACATCTTCCCTTAAGAAGGGGAATGCACATTTCCATTTACCCCCTGAAAATTCTTTTGACCCACCACTCTCGAGCACGTTCAGGTGTAAGCAAATTTCTCCTACAGTTTTTTTTTTTTTTAAATCCATTTAATTATCTACTCTGAAATTATTTTCTGTGTGTCTAATACCTCAAATAAAATTTTAGATTACTGAATTCTTTTGCCATTCTTATCTTTTGATTATCTGTGTATAACATGATAGCTATTATATATTAGATATTCAATAAATGTATACTGAATGAATGAACCAGGGAATAAATGTGAGCGAAGTGAATTATTTTATTTTATTTTTCTGAATCCTAGAATTCACAGAAGTACCTTAGAATTTGTTTCCCAATTCAACAGCAATAAAAAAGAGAGTGAAAGAAAAGAAAAATAGAAATTTACCAAACTCTGATTCAATATTTGTTTAGAGCTATTTATCTTTAACCTGAGAGCATTAATCCAACTAGGGTGTTTAAAAGTTACTTGGGCAAGCCCCTCACCCCTTAATCTGGGTAATTTTATTTACCCTACTTTTTCAGCATATGAATAACTAATATTGTTTCAAAAGATAGAATTGTAACAAAAAGTATATTCTCAGAAGTGTCACAGCTCTCTCTTCTCTCTTTCTTCTTTACTGTTCCGACCCTCCATTCTTCCACCCAGTTCTACCCACTCATCCCTGTAAATAATTGATCCCATTAGTTTTGATTTATTCTTCCTGTGTGTGTATTTTTATTTATTTATTTTATTGCTCACACCATACTGTACTATAGAAATTATACTATAATATACCATAGATACGCATTTGTACTTTTCTTTATTTACTTAATAGTGAATAGCCTGGAAAACACTCCACATCAGCTTATAGAGACATCCCTCATTACTTTGCAGCTGGACAAAACTCCATTATGAGTAGTCACCAAAGCTTGTACAAATACTCTTCTAAATTTGGCATTTGAATTGGTTACAAAGTTTTTAAATTACAGACTTTACTGCAATGAATAACTTTGTACAGACACATTTTCATATTATTAGTTTGCCTCTTCTTGGTAAATTTCTAGAAGTTGGTCAGACACTAAATGAATTTTTGCTTTATTAGATAGTGCCAAATTTTCCTTTCTAATTTACTTTACCACCAGAAATGTGTGAGAGTGCCTGTTTCCCACAACTTCAACAAAAGTCATAAAATTTTAATTTTTAGTCAAAGATCAGAAATATCTCTGTAATTGAAATTTGCATTTCTCCAAATGTGAATGCCATTGAACATCTTTTCATGTGTTTAAGGGCCATTTTTAATTTTTTTGTAAATTGTCCAAGTTTTTTAACTTATTTTTCTATTGTGAACCCATTAATTTTGAAATGATTTCATATTTAATTATTCAAACGTTTTCCTGTGGATTTTTCTACAAATGGTTGTCATTTATAGTTAATTTGGAAAATGTATCTAATCCTATAGTTTGAACAAAGTTAAGATTGTAGATACCAAGTGTCATTTGTACATGGCTATAGTGTCAAAGAGTATATTATGAGTCAATCTATATTCAAATTTAGAGTTTTTCCAAATATAAAATAATTATATTCAAAACAACCACTCTTTGTGGAAACTAAGCCATTAACACATCTCTTTTAGATAGGCAATAAGAATTCCATGTTCCAGTAATTGCACATTAATTAGTAGGTTTAAAATTATTAATGTGAAATTTGAGTAATTATATACGTTTTAGGGAGTTCCAGCTGCATTATATAAATGAAATTCATCATATGATTAGAAAGTATAATTCATCTTTGAACTATGCTCCTTATGCTATCATTCTCAGCACAACATTTTAATTAATATCAATATTTGTGGTTAATTTTTATCTATTTTTTCCTGTTTTGTTCATAACACTAAAAGACTTTGTGGGTTTCTTCTATTAATCCAAGTGAATATTGAAATTTTCTACATGACTTCCTAAGAAGATTTCCTTTTTCTTCCTTTGAAATGTCAACATTTTAAAATGTGTGATTTCTGTCTGTAAACTTCTGATCCTCTCCAGTGCTAGTACAAATATGTAGGCACATTTCCCCCAAAATTGAAATATTTGAAATACCAGTTTATAAAGACAAATGTGAAAGCTGCTTCAAGTCTTGAGAAAATAATACTTCCAAACGATAAACAGATATGTATTCTCAAAGAGTATGATTAGATTCATTCCTTCTATAGCTATATCATGAAGAAAAGTACTTTTGCTTTTGGAAAGGAGACAGTTTGATTTTCTGGCCATTAACTCTTGAGGGTAGTTGAGCTTCAAGGAAATATCACTGGGTTTAAAGTAATTAGACCTGGATAGACTCTTGATTCTGCTAATTATAAACTGGGTTGCTTAGCAGCAGTTTGAGGGAGGGTCCTTAAATTAGACATTCTATGCCTTTAGGTATTGGAATATGGCTATATGAGCATTAACTTTGATTAATTTAATTCTATTATGTACCCATAATTATAGTTGCCAGAAAGTGAGATTTGAAATATAAAATTTTATAGAGAAAACAGGCTTACTAAATTTTCTTTTTTAGCTAAAAATATTTTCATATACCTCATAGTTTTTGGAAGGATTAGCTTGATAATATATTTAATATGCCTGAAACACATGGAAAATAAACAGCACTGAATGTTATCATCACAAATATCAAGATCACCATGGTAGTTTCTATGTTTTTAGCCATTGCTCTATACAGATTTTGTGTCCTCTGTGGAACAGGAAGATTTCTAGATCAATAGTATAATCCTTAGTGTAATTTTTTTACCCTGCATTTTTTAAACAAATCAATTTTATTGATACATGTTAACAAAGCATGCAATCCATCCAAAGTGTACAGTCAATGGCATTTGGAAGAATCACATAGTTGTGCATTCATCATGTCAATCATTATTAGAGCATTTTCATTATTTCAATAATAATAATAATAATAATAATAAAAAACAAAAACCAGACCAAAAAAATTCTGTACAGAGCTACTATTTCTGGCTATTCTTGCATTTATTTGTTTTTTAAAAATAGTTTTTTCTTAACAAATCAATTTTATTGATACATATGAATAA